>JAOEGS010001007.1:7216-32915 GCA_025447755.1 Corythornis vintsioides | reverse complement strand
AAGACAAGTGCATTTCTAGGAAGAAGGCACCAGCAGAGGAGGAGCTTTGCCTCTTGCTGTTGCTTCTCTGTGAAGCTGCTCTTGTGGGTGTTGGACACCCAGGAAATCATTACCCAGCCACTGATGGATGGGGAACCTGCTCCAGAGACTGGGATCTGCAGATAGAACAGTGAGACACAATGACTGAGCCAAAGAAATGCTGAGTGGAGGTTTTCTGGGGGCTTAACCCACCCTTCTGACAAGCCATTAAAATAATTAATCTAATTAAAAAGACATACTTAGTCAATTGTTTTTATTAAAATGTCTTTTATGGAAGGAAGGAAGGAAGGAATTTGTTTTACAGATCAGTTTTCAAGCCTTAAGTTGCCTCGTGTTCCTGGTGTCAGATGCTTAACAACCATGCATTAAGCTTCACAGAAAAAGATGACCATAAAACTGGTTGAGAAGCAGGGTATGTAAGTTACTGTGGGGTTTGGCTTTTTCTTCTTGTACTTTCTGAGCCTTTCATTTGCACATAGGTTATGTTCTGGTGGTTCCTTGGAGGAATTGTTCATTAAAGCTGTGACCACCCTGTCCTTGTGTGACTGCAGGTGTGTGAATGAGAAGGATGCTGGGCTGGGACAGACAGATATCCAGGAGAAAGCAGCTGCAGGGAGGAGAGAACGTGGTTCAGATAGCCTGGGATGTGTGTGATGCTTGGTTGGGTGCTTAGGTGCTTGCTCTGCTCCTGTGCAGAAACTGAGCTGAAAGATCCCTCCTGCTGGGGATGCTGGGGGTGCTGGGGCAGCTGGCAGTGGCTCTCTGGGGCTGCATCCCCAGCCCTGCTCCCCCAGAAAGGCAGTGCTTTCAAACTGCAGTAATTGATGAATTGTATGCAATATGCAAATGGGAATGCATAAATCTCCTGAATGACAGCTTAATTTATGTGAGCCTTTAAGAATGTGGGATTAGATTTTAATTAAATATCTTCAAAGGCACCCTGACTTCCTCCGTTTTTTGGCTGCTGTCTTGATGAGAGTTTGGGAAGGGACAAAATCCTAATTTGAAACATTATTTACTGGTTTACTAATGATTTGTCATTCAACAAAAGCTATATATATATATATATTTTAGATCTAAATCTCACTATAATGATAAATACCATGAAACTTCTTTGAAGTGAATTAGTTGCACTAATTATTTCAATTCTTTCTTTCTGTTTAAAATGAGTGTCCAAGTTAAAGCTCTAGTATAAATAGTTTAATATTTAAGGATCAAGCACCACCTTAAACCCAAGTATTTGCATTTTGGTGATTACCATTGCTTTAATTGTTACCCAACTGGGGGTGGAGTGACTGTTTCTGTCAGAGCAGAGTCTGTGGCTGCCTCAGCCAGTTCCCAGCAGCTGCAGGAGCTTGTCCACAGCTGGAGAGCACTTGGAGGTACTGGAGTGCAAGCAGTGGGTGCCTCATTTCCTTCATCCTGGAAGGAGCAGATTATCCTGCCCTAGACCCAGCATTCCTTGGGCTCAGTTACACTTTTCAATTGAAACCAAAGTTGACTGTGTCTCATTTAGAAACACACGAAAACTGTACATTTCAAGTAGTTGTTAATTTCTAGAGTAATCCAGCAAAGGATTCAAACATCTTCCATAGATGTGGTGCCTCTTACTGGTTGAGAAGCTTCCCAGCAGTGGGATAGGCCAAGAGCAGAGAGTTTGGGGGAACATTCTGCAGGCAGGTAGCTGTGAAATACTGATCAGTTGGGGCAGGTGCTGATTAGAAACTGAAATAGGAAACTGATTTTCAGTCTTCTGTTTGACACAATAACCAATAACATTTGGTAATGACTTTATTTTTGGTGGGTTTCAATGGAATTTTTAATCCCAATGCAACAGCAAAATAGGAGAGCCTTGTCATTTGAGCACAAAAGCAAAAATGCTGCATCCTTGTGGGTGTGGGTGCAAGGGCTCAGGCACAGGCTTGGGGCAGCTGCTGGCAGCCAGGGCTGGGGTTAGTGCTGGGCGGTTGGGAGGCTCCTCAGTTAGCAGTGCTGAGCTCCCTGGCTCAAGTGTTGCTGTTACATAAGCCATGGCAGATGAAAGAGCAAACCAAGCTGCTGTCTTTACAATATTTTTAATGCAAAAAACCCCTTATCTCCAGATACGTTGCTGCTTTATTATTTAAGGATAAAAAAATGTCCTAGATAGGGTTGTGGAGCACATCCAATGCAGAGATTTTTGGGATTCACCAAGAAAACACTTCTGGTATCAAATACAAACAAATACAGAAATACATAATCAAATATAAACCTCTCATTTAAAAAATTGCTGGGGAAAGGTCTAATTTATCACTAAAATAAAAGTTTATCACTAAAATAGGGACCAGAGTCCAACGGGCAGGAGGTGCCCAGACTTGGAGAAGAAATCTCATTAAGTGCTGCAACCACCAAAGTGTAATAGTTGTATAGATTTTTTTTTTTCCCACTGAATTATAGTAGTTTTCACTTTGTTTTTTCTTTTTTCTTTCTTTCATAACATCTCCCTTACATGGTAGGACCTGGGGGGATTATCTGAAGGCAAAATCTTTTCTGTGCAGCATTAAACCTTCTCCGTTTGGACACTGATGGATAATGTTTGCTAGATTTTTTTTTTTACCTTCATTATTTAATTATGTTGATCTGTTCCTAATAGATTCATGTTTCCTGTAATTATGCTGCATTTATAACTCCAGCCTTTAAAATGTAAAAAAAATAAAAATTCCATTAAAATAACTGCCTAGATAAGAGCGTGGTACTGAGTTAAATTTCTGCCCAGACTTCCTTGTTTTTCTGTTGCTAGATCAAGAGCTATTTTAAATCCCAAGTTTGGAAAAGTCAAGTTAAAAATAACTCTAAAACGTAGAAAGTCTAGTGATGGGAAATAGAAATATTAAGTATATAATGAAGAGAAATGTCCATTTGAAATCAAGAGAATGCATCAGTGCATTTTTTTTGTTTGTTTGTTTTTGAACATCCTTGTGTTTTAATTCTGTAATTGAATTTTTCATTTTGGGTGAGGGGCTGCTGCTCTGGGAGTCTCACAGCTGGATCCTCATCACTAGAACAGATTTGAGACTCCCCTACAGTCTGATAGGTCTGCAGGGCTTTACAAAAAAAAGTTCAATGTGCATGGCAGAAATTCCCTGTGCACTGTAGGCATTGGGGGTTTTCTGTTTCTCAAGTTCAAGTCTGTCCAGTTGAATTTTGCTTTGTAATTATTCTCTTTTTTTTTTCTTATTATTCTATTTATTTCCCACCTTCAGAGGGAAAATCCAGTATGAAAAGTGGAATGTCTTCCACTTCTTTAGGAAAGAGGTAAAAGAAGAAAAAATATTTTCAAGGCTTCATGTTTTTTGTTTGTTTGTATCCTAGGAAATGTCTGCCTCCAGTGACAGTAAAAATCAATGAGTAAATAAACAGGGGAACATGCTTAGCAAGTAGGGAACTTGGAGATTTCATGGAAAAAAAAATAGGCTTGCAATGAATTAGTGAAAAAAATGTTCTCATGCATTTTCCTTTGGGAATACAACAGAGCAACCAGACTTCAGCCCCCCCACATCTTCTGTGCTTTCTGATGCATGTGAAAAAGAGCCCAGTTATGTACTTTACACTTCTTTTAATGCCAGTTAGGCACGGTAGAATAATGCTTTAAATAACCATGCTCTTTGCAGCATCCCTGGAAAATCACCTTTGCAGCCAGCTGAGGAGTTCGGTGTGGTCACTGTTGCTGGGGGGGAGAGCTGACAGCTCCCCAGCAGCTCTGTCCCCAGGAGCTGGGCCAGGGTTGTCACACACCATGGCAAAACAACGTGGCCAGGGAAAATCTCTCCCTCTTGGACACGGTTGGAATGTAAAATACCTGCAGCAGTGGCTGGCAGGGCATGGCCCCAGATCTCAGACACCCTGACCTGCTCTTTTCCCTATCCCCATGCTGCCTGGCAGGGATTTGGGGTGTTCTGTGCCTTCTCTGATTTAAAACCCATCATTCTTATCTCTCTGGTGCCATTGGACCAGTGAGAAGTTGCACTGGTGTTGCTGGCACATGCCAAGATCTGGGGTGTTGGATATTAAACATTCCTTCCACATCTGCTGTTTCTGGGTAGAACACAGTGATGTAAATCTTCATCTTTCACTGGAAATCAGCTCATTCTTATAACTTCATCATTTTGACTGCTGTGTTTTCAATTCCCTCTAGCTTGGTAATATCTTTCTTGTAATTAGGTTGCTTGGAAGTGCCCGTGCAGTTGCAGGTAGCAGAGCAGAGGAGGTAGGGCCATTTCTCCCTGTGCTGACATGATGCTTCTAGGCATGCAGCCCAGCCAAAACGTTGGATATTTTCCTTGGTTTATCACATCTGCCTAATTTGCACTCTTCTAACACCTCAATGTCCCCCAGCATATTAACAGTACAGATGTTGCCTCTCTTTTGGAGAGCTACATTTTCATTTCTTTTCATACTTCATTAATTTTGCCTTAATTTTTTTTTTCAAATGGTTATTAATATTTAAGCTGCTTTTATTCATTCAGATCTCAGTGAAGGGTTTTTTTTGTAATGTTTCCCCTCTCCTGTCAATGCCATCTCTTCTGTGAGGTTTTCTTGAAACTTCTCTGCTTTCCTTTTAGAATGTTTATGAAGATATTAGATTGAGTTAGAGCCAAATCAATTTATTGCTGAATCTTCAAGGTAGCTCCTCTCCATCCCATCATTCGCTCCCTTTCAGTCCATGAGTGCTCACATCCATACTAATCTTTTATTAGAACAAGGCACTCTATTAGTTGATTTCTCTTTTTAAATTACAGTCTAAATGTATTGCATCTTCTTTTTTTCCCCATATATCAATTAATTCTGCAAGTCTCTCTCTAGAAAGGTTTTTATTCTGCCTAATGGCAGTGCAACTGGGGCTGTCATCAGCCTGAGCTCATTCTCTTTATAGTTGTTTAACTATTTATCAGAAGCAGAAATGATTTCTCCAGGTCAATAATTACCTAGACCTACCTAGACTGGACACTTAACATAGAACAGATTTTCAAGCTACCTTATTTGGACTCCTTTGAAGTATTTTTTTTTTTTTCTTCAATAAAAGCTGTTTTAAAAATTAAATGAAGTAAAGGAAATAAACAAGGCCTGGAAACTAATTACATCTCTTGAACTCAGGTTTGGTTTGTTTGCCTGCTTTTAATAAAAAGGAAAATTAGTAGTTAAAAGTTTTATTTAGAGAGAGGTTCTCCTGCAGCTGTAAATGTTTGACTGATAGAGAACTGAAGCAGTCCCCTCATGATTCCACTTGCAGTGCAGGGTGAATTTTTCTGTTGAGAGTTATTTAAATCTCTGTTCTACAGACTTGAAACACAATCCACACAGCTCGAGATGTCAAGCAGCACTTTCCAGCTTCAGTACATTGTGCAAGGCTGTCAAGTAAGGAAATGTGAACACCCCAGAAAGGTGCAGTGCTGCTTGTAAGGAGCCCAAGTGGTGCTTCTGTGTCCCAGACCCTGCCTGTGGGGTGTTAGGGAATTGCCTCCATTCCTACACACTCTGGATCACCCCATGGTGCACAGGCTCTGCTCCAAGCTGCTGCTCTCTGAACTGACCTTTGACAAGAGCAGCTGGGCTACTAGAACCAGGACAAAAAAGTCCTGTTGTCTTCAGCTCCTCATGTCTTGGCTTTGGGACAGCTGAGAGAGGCTAGGGCAGAGTCCCTGGCAAAACTCAACATCACAGTTCTGTGGATCTTTGTTTCTTCATTATTTCTTTGAGATTTTCTTGGTGAATATTGAATTAGAGAATACCAGTTTATTCCTGGAAGGCCAGTGGTTTGCATGCTGAGTTGCTGCTGTGGCTAACCCAGCACAGTAGCTCTGATGCTGGAGATGTGGAAGAACTTGTGCTGTGTGGAGCAGTGGGTCAAAAATGTTATTTCTTCATCTTTGTTCATCTTCATTTCTTGCAGTAGCGAGGCTGGTTTGGTGTAGTTGCTGCTAGTAACTATCTTTTTGTGTTGGGTACAGTTGCTGATGCCATCTTTCTTTTTTATGATAACACTGAGGCAAGATAGCTATTGCTTCTCTGAATTTATTTAAAAAAACCCAACCTCAACCTCTTAAATTTCAAGGAGAGAAACATCGATCTCAAATGATAGAAATTGGTCATAGTGGGGCACAAAATGATGTGAACAAGAGCAATCCTGATGACCATCACTGTGGGATTAAGTTCTTTGGTTTATTGTCAAATAAATCAGGCAGCTTGCAGTGGGATGTGGTGGATAATTCTCTGTGGGGAATCAGTTCCAAGCAGGTAGTTTCCAGCACCGTGGCCTGGCTGGGCAATAATGCAGCTGCTTCACTTTCCACTGGGAAGGTCATCTTGTGGAATTTCTACACAGCTTTAAAAAAGATCTGAGTGTTATCTGGAGTGCAGCTAAGCTGGGAATTCTGTCAGCATTTAGTCCAAGGTGATTACCCCGATGTGAGAAGGGCAGCAATTCCACAGTGCTCTTGTTTCATTAGTGAAAGGGAAGCACCTGTATTTTCAGAGGAAGAGCCTCCAGGATTAGACTGTACAAATTCAAGTCGTAACAAAAGACAAAAATGAGCATTTTATTCATCCTTGGGGAAAATCAGGCACTGGATGGGCTCTGTTCATGGAAAAAAAGGCACCAAATAGTTCTTCTGCATATGGTCTCTCCATGCTTTTGTCCTGATGTGTATCAGTAACAGTGTTTACAACTCCAACAAACAAACAGAGAAGGAGCAGCTGTTCTCTTGGGCAGACAGACCTATAGCACTCTGAAAAGGAGAGATATTTACTATTTCCACTTGACCTGTCATTCCGGACTGAAAATGTTTCTATTTATTTTCTTTAAATCACTTTCTACAAACCACCATCTGGCTGAGGCATGAAAACAGGCAATAGTGCTGGAAATGTTTTTCTGAAGCCCTTTCTCTGGCTGTTAATTGTGCATTTACAGTTATGTTCTTAGAGCGAGATAAAAGAATTCAGTGAGATTATTCTTGGCAGCAGACCTAAGGTGAAAACCTGCTGCTTTAATGCGTAAATTAGAATGTGTGCAGTTGTGAAGAGTGGGTTTGAAACGTTCAAGCAAGCCCAGGAATCTAAGAGAGCTGTCAGAGAGTTTGCACTCTGAAGGGCTGGGGCACATTGCAAACCAACTGCTAGTGTGCTGTGCCTCAAGGCTGAGCGAGCAGTTGAACTTCCACACAGTCCCTGACTTGCTGGAAGACAGATAAAGGAAACAATTGTTCCTCCAGGAAAGTTAAAGGAATCACTAAACCAGCCTCACTTTGATGCCTGGGGAAAATCATTAATTTTCCTGTAGGTTAATGTAAATCAAGGATTAAACAGCAACTGTTACCATCTGACCCTTATAAACTCCCCTTCTGTGTGGCTCATCTATGGCAGGCAGAGCTATCCATCCATCTAAACAGGAAGCTGGATGGAAACAGTTTGCTTTTCATTTCCTCTGTCCTGCAAAGTTTCTCAAAACCCATTTCCTTTTCAGATTGGCTGCTTGCTAACACATCTTTTTTGGTTTTTTTCTCTGTAGGGTTTTGTCAGTTACTGTACAAGGGGGTGCTCTCTGGGCACTGCCCTTCACCCATCTGTAAGTGGCTCTTTGCAGAAGCAGGGTGATTTCCTTCTGCAGATCTGTATTTCTCTGTAATGACATTGATCTCTAGAAAACACTTCAAACTCTACTGATGAAATTATTATATACTAGTTTATTATTGCTATTATTTATTTGCTGCAAGGATAAATGACACAGCTCTGGTGCTCACCGTTTGGGTTTGACAACTGCTGACAGCTCGGGGTGGTAAACATCTAACAGCTATTACTGTCAGTGTGATGCTGGAGAGATGCTTCGTGTGTGGTGGATGGAAAACTCTGCAGTCAGGCTCTGATTCCTTGTGAGTGTATTCATCAGAAAAATCCTCATCTTAATGAACTGATTTGCTAAAGGAAGCTTGGCTAGGAGATGTTCTGTGTCAAAGGGCAGTTGTCTTAGAGCTGGGCAGTTCTGCACTGTGAGCACTTGGAAGCAGATTCTAAACTGTTCTGCAAATAATCTGATTGTAAAGGCCAAATATTGACAGTGAAGAATTCTCAGCTCTTGGAGATCCTGACTTGTCTCTTTTGGCCATGGCTCTCTTGTGCCTCCCAGTCCCTTGGCACAGGATGGTGCCACAGTTGGAGTTGCCTGTAGCAGCAGTGTCACCTTTGTGATGTGTTGTTGCTGGGTGACAGATGTGAAACACCTTGGACTGAGTTTCCAGAGAGGCTGTACCTGACTATTTCAGATGGCAGTACTCAGTATATTGCTTTACACTGCCTGCTTAAATTGCTTACCATTGTTTCTCTTCTCTCTGCATGGCTGTAGCCTAAAAAGAGGGGAAAGTTCTAAATAGTTTTAATTTGCCTCATGCCTACAAAATAATTTGGAGATGCACAGTCCCAAGGTGGAGGGGGCACCTGCATCTTTGTCTTGGTACTTGTTTTGCTGCCAGTTTGGCTGTGAAAGAGCAGTTCTGCCTCTGTGTCCACCTGCTGTAAATGCATTTCTGGACTCCTGTATCTGCTTCTTTATTATCTCAGGATTCCCTTTGGGAATGGAATAATATATTCCATATGGAAAGCAATTACAACTTTCTCTTCACTAACTGGGTGAAGAACATAAATCCCATTGTCTTTGGAAAGAATTCTCCTGCACGAGCAACAGTACCAAGGTTTTTCTTTCAAGGTGTAATGATAAAGAGATGATGCTGGAACAACAAATTCCTGCCATTCACCAAGGAGAGTCTTAGAGAACATGGAAAAAGAAACTGTGGAGGAGCTTTTTAATAACTGACACTTGGTAAGATGTTTTCAGCAGGAAATCTGACAAGAATTCTGTCTTAATCCAGAGTGTACATGCTTCCCTGCTTCTTGCTGTGCCTCACTTGGGGGAGTTCATCAGCACGTTGGAGGATCAAGGGGGAAAACAAACCTCAGAAGTCTGAAGCTGGCACTTGTGGAACGTGCAGCACCAGAACAAGAAGTAGCACGTGTCACAACTGTCACCTGCTGCACGAGGGCCTCTCCTTGCTTTTGCAGTGCACTGAGAACAGTTGCACTCATCTGCCTCCTCATTGTCATATCACATCCGACTACCTCGGGTGGAAAAGGATGGAAAACTTCCTGTGCTTAGCAGGATAAATGATCCCAGTGTTAGTGTGATCCCACTGCCATTGAAAGAAAAAAAAAAAAGATTAAAAAAAGAGATTCTTTTAATGATTTTGAGTGTAGCAAGATAGGACATAATGAATTTGGCTCTAGACCAGATAATCCTCTTTTGTGGATGTTACAACACTGGCTAGAGCAGTGATTACAACATAATACAAAAGAGGCTTTATTTATACTTTACTTTTTCTTTCATGTTTCCAATCATAAAAAAAATAACTCTGTCTTGCTAGAAAAGAAAAATTTTACTTGGCTTGCTTTGCATGCTGGGAGGCATCAAGTGTTTCCTTTTTGTTTTTAGAGGAAATGTGTCACTTGCATTTAATTCAGATAAAAATAAATGAAGATCAAACTAATTTAATTTTAGAATATATATATATATTCTTTTTAATTTGTTGAACAACTGTTGTTTTAAAATGGATAGCCTGCTGCGAAAGAAACAAAGCCACTTCAACAAAGCAGGAAATCAATAACCACAAGAAAGTCTCAAGAAAATTAATGCATACAGTGCAAGCAAGTGACATAAAAATGATTTTCTGGTGTAAGAATGGTAATAATAGAAGGCATATGGAGCGGATGAAAACCACTAGAAATATACAGAGCAAAGATGTGTTCTCTGTTTCTAAATCCTGACCTCTGTGTTCCAGGATTTCAACTTTGAAGGGGCTGGATGGTGCTTTTCTTCCCCATTTCCCCACCCCTTCTTCCTAGGTAAATATTTATGATTGCAGCATGTAGTGGGCTGGCAGCTATGGAAACGTATGTCTCTCATTTAGCTCCAGGAAATCTACTAACAAACACTCTTTTACTTGAGTTCTTTTAGTCTTTTGCAACAGCTTTTTGCTTTTTAGAGCCGTTTTTGCCAAGGAGCAGTGAGTTGTGCACAGGCTGGATGATGGTGGCTCTGCTGCAGACAACTTTGGCTCATCCCAGGGGCAGGATGCACTTGGACACTCTGGCTGGGCAAACAGACACTCACTTTGCCTTTTTTAACCAGAGCCCAGTTAAATGTTGATCACTGGACCTGAGGGAAGCAGAGTGGATGCTGGGAGGTTAACACCTAGCACCACATTGTCTCTCCCCAAAACCTGAAGGGAGATAGTCAGAAAAAGCCAGCAGCAGGTAGGACTTGGCTGATAAATTGTTGTATCTGAGCAAGGAAATACTTTATTTCAGGAAATCATGTTGCTTTTCAGTGCCCTAAACTGATTTTAGCTTTTCTGCATTTCACTTCTTCCCAGTTTTTTCTTGAGAGTCTCAATCATTTAAAAACCAAAAGCACTTGGTGTGCTTCTCCATCAGTGACAAGCCAGTTGTAACTGTGGTGAGAGGTTTGTGGGTGTAGCTGGTGATAGAAAAGCAGAGAAGCTTTTGGTCAGGCAAGTACTTCAATCAGATAAAGGAAAAAACAGTAGTATTTGAAGCTAACTGACTAGAGAATAGCTTTTCTCTCTTGGACGTGTTCGACCAGCTGGGAAGGAAGAGGGGAAAGGGTAAATGGCACTGGTGGAGCAGAGGGAATCATACCAAGCAGGGGAAGAGTGAAGCTGTGATCTCTGCTCAGGGAGGGAATGGCACCTGTTGCTCCCAGTGCAGCAGGGAGAGGCAGGGAGGAATGAAGGACCTGGAAGGTGCTGTCTGTATGGAATCCAGGGGTTTGGGAGCTGTCTGAGTTGCAGATTCCAGCTGAGACATACTTCTTGCCATACACACAACTCTAGGATGGCCACGTTCAGAAGCAGAGTGCAGTGGGCTTTGTTTACACAATAATTTCAATCATCTGCTATTGCAGAGAGGTTTAATCAGGTGAACTTTGTGTGTGTGTGCAAAATCTGGCAAGTTTCTAACATTACTGCAGGGTACATTTTGTTTAGCATAATTAATACTGCTTCTCTGGTTTTATGCTGAGGTATCAGAGAAAAAAAATCTCTTGTAAATCACTTGTGTGTCAAGATAGTCCCCTCCTGCCTCCTCTCCAGCTTCAGCTCCTTTTGCTGCCCACGAGCTGTGCACAGTGGTGACAGTCCTGATGTGATGCTCCTTGCCTTTTGCAAGAGCCCCGTGGCAGTATTGAGATGAATGGTACAAAAGGACCAAAGTTTCACCTCAGATGCAAGTTAATTTGATTAGCATCTCATTTTAAGCAGGGTTTGGCAGATCCAAACTGAGCTTTGAGGCCAAGAGCTCTGATCTCTTTTGGAGGTGTTTTAACATGAACTGTTTGTTAGGCTTTAGTGTCTGTTCCTAAGTCCAGTACTGAAGTCAGAATTTGAGATCAAAAGATTTGCTTGAAAAGTTTAGGTACTAGGAAAAATCTCTTTACAGAAATCCTTGGAAAGCCCTGGCCCAGGCTGCCCAGGGCAGTGGTGGAGTCCTCATCCCTGCAGGGATGTGTAGATCCCTGTGTGGATGTGGTGCTGAGGACCTGGTGACCTGGCAGTGCTGGTTTAACAGTTGCACTTGATGGGCTTGGAGGTCTTTCTCAGCCAGAAAAATTCTGTGATGCCTAAAGACACTGTCAGAGTGTTTCTCAGATACCCTGCTACCCAGACCTGCCCCTGTAGCCCAGCACATGCTGCCCAGCCCCAGCAGCACTAGCTTTTCATTTACTGCCAAAAATACTAAGACATTATTTGTTCAGTCTGTAACTGAGAAAATTTCTCTTGAATGTGCTGTTCAAAGTAGAAGGAAAGGCAAGAAAAGACCCCGTGGCTCAAAAAAGCAACAAAGGTTGATTTGTAAACTTTATTATTAATTAGTAGGAAAAAAAATGAATGCGGGATTGACTTTTGGAAAAAAAAAAAAAAAGGATAATCCATCACTTCAAGGTCTTAAAATGAAAACTAGATGGCCATCCCAGAGTTCTCAAGTATTTTTAAGTGTGAACCTGCATCAGGATTATATGCTCAGGAAGCAACATTTTGAGTGTTTTTTAAGCTCACAAGAGAGAAGTCCTTTATAATTCCTGAAAAACAGAATCATGACTAAGATTTAGCAGAGACTGAGTTTACACTGCTACCAATCTTTGATGCCAGAGCACCAAAACAGACTGGGGTGAACAGGGCAGTGGAAATGGGTTGACTGGGGTGAACAGGGCAGTGGAAATGGGCTGGCTGAACACTTCCATGGTGTTCATGGGAAGATGTTCAAGACAAATTTGATGTGAATTCGGAAAATTTTGCTTCTGCCTTTTATGTATTTTTGTGTGTCTGTAGTTTGTTGTTGAAAAAGACTTTTTCTTTGGTACGTTTACAGTAGAAATAACAACCTTGTCTGTCTTTAGGTAGCAAATGAAATACTAAAGAGTCACAAAATCTGACAAGGTACAAGTAGCTGCTCACCCTGCCTGCTGCATTCCCTGCTGCTCCAGGACCACCAGCTGACTCAGGGCTGGTTTCTGTGTTGCAGAGGTTAACCCTCAGATGCTTATTCCTGGATAGAATCACCTAATCACAGAGGCTCCTTGTGATTGCCAGGAACAATTCTTCCTTTCAACTTCAATCTAGGTGCAAAGGGTGATACAGGGGACTGCTTCTACGCTCTTTCATTTATTATTCTTTGCAAGATGAATTTCAACTTTCTGACTTTGAAGAGCCTTTGCAAAATTGTGAAAACACCGAAGCTTGTAGAGCAGAGATTCAAAACAGTTAAAGCAAGAGTAGTTCCCAATGCATTGAAGTTGAATTGCTAGAAAAATACTGTAGCACAGCACTCCAAAATACAATATACAGCAGTGTTGCAGAATTAGCTGTCATCTCATGTGGGTTATGTGAGACTCGCTGCTGTAAATACATCTAGTGCTTGTATTAGGTTTCTGCCCGTAGATAATAGGCTTAAACAGTCACATTTTTTACAAGTTCCATTGGATTGAATCATATTGAGATACAGCTGAGTGGAAAACAGCAGTATTTCAGAGTTTTCTTTGTACTAATGTTCCCCTAAATAGGCATTGAATTCAGACACAGGTCAGAAGAGAACTTGTAAGGATCTAATATAATTCAGACGCGTATGACACATCATGAGGATTTGTAATAGATGGTGATTCTCTGCTTGGAAAGTATCCATGCAAATATTTGGAGAAGTATGCATTTGGAAACTATAAAGTAGTGCTTGAAAAAATTGGTGCTAAATGAACTCAGCTGAAAGGAGATTTATAACTCCTCAGGGTAATGGCATATCTGTGCACTGCAAGATCTGTGGCGTTCAGCTCAGGAAGGAAAGGGAATTTTCTCTTGCCCTTTCTCATTCCATTTTCAGGGGTATTTTTGTTAGCTTGGTTTATTATTTAATTTTTATTATTAATTTTTTTTTTTTTTTTTTGCCTTTGGGACAAATGCTGAAGGCTTTATACTGAGTTTTCATTGGAGTGTTCTCTACGTAGCTGAGACTGAGCCCGTTTGCTGTCCCCGTGCAGTCCTCACACATCCCTCATCCCAAGAGACATCCCCATGGCCCTGGTTTGGGAACCCAGTTCTTCAAGGAGCCATGGCTGGGCTGAGCAGTGTCCTCCAGCCTGGGGCAGAGCCTGCTGACAGCCCAGAAAGGAGCTGCAGTGGGGAAGGGAGTCCATCCAGCTGGGAACAGACACGCAGGTAACAGGGAGCTGGGGGCTCCTGGGGGCTGGATTTGAGGCTTGCTGAAAGGGAATTGCTGACACTTCCCAAGGCTCTTTGGGGAAGGCAAAATCATTAAGGGCTCACTCGTGTGAAATCTTTCTTCTGTTTGAGTCTTTGGCAGCATCAGCTGTAGGCTGGTGGGAGTGGAGCTGCCTTTGTTCCCACGCTGACCCCACTGCCTGCCCTGCCATTGCTGTACCTCGGGGCTGGGGTTCCACATCCAGGTGCAGTCATCCTAAAAACCTTTTCAGTGGCTTATTTCTACACACTGAACAGTCAGATATTTTGGGAAATTAAAGCCAGGGTGCAAATGGCATAATAGCATTGCCTGTGGTCTCCAGTGGCTCCCAGCCTCCACTGGAGTCAGAAGCCAAGCAGAGCTCCCCGAGCAGCTGAGCAGAGGTTTGTGAGGCTCGTTATGTACTTGGCAATATCAGCAGCACTTTCACATTTGGTTTAGCTGGACATCTTGAGCGAGCATTGTTTTGACAACAAATGTGTAATTTAAATGTGTGGTTCTGGGTATGTAGTTAGTGGCATCAGTCCAGTGCTGACAGGCCCCCTCCTGCTCAGCTGAGTCTGGGAAGAGTGGGTAACAATAGTGGCAGAGACACAGCAGCAGGAACTTTGTCTGACAATCTCAAGTTGCTAAATGCAGTGTATTTCAGCTGCTTTGCTGCATCTTCCCTGCTGCAGTCACCAAGTGAATGTAGTTCTGTGTAATGAGTGTGTGTGTACACGGGCTGTGGTCACGCCTGGTGTCATTGCTGCCACCCCTTCAGCTGAGCTGCTGCTGGCTGTGCATCTTGTCTGCAGCTCTGAGCCACCACAGTTCAGAAATTTGGGGATTTACTCCCCTTTTTCCTGTCACAAGTGTTATTTGCCTTAAAAAAATAACAGCAGAAATGCTGAGGTACTTTTATATCTGCAGGCACAGGCATAAGTAACACAGAAAGAGTTATTTAAAGTTTTAAATCTCAGTGAACTAAAAATGCCTTCTTTTTTTTTTTTTTTAACTTATTTTCTGACACCTGACTTTAGAAATGAGCAATTCAACTTTCAGAAATGAGCAATTCAACTTTCTTAAGCAAGATCCACTCGGTTATTCTCTATTACAATGAGACTAAAGTAACATTTCCATACCAGTAATTTAGGTAATGTTTGTGACTGCAGACCCAAACTTGAATTTTAACTGAATAATCTAGTCAGTAAATAACCAAAGCTCCTGTGGACCTTGATGGGGATAAATCTGAAAGGTATGTGTCTGTGAATGGAGTAGTTTGACTAAGAATTTTGTCTATTAACTCTCACAATCTTCAAGCTCTTAGTATGTTACTCTAGCAGGGTGTTTTAATATATCTGTTTAAGAAATCTTCCAGAAAGCTCATTTAAATTCTGTATTATCTTTTTGCACAGTTAAAAGCAAGTAGTCTGGAATTTGTGGTCTCTCTGAGGTAGTACATAAGACTGCATTGAGATATACTGAGACAGTGATGCCTTGGAAAAAAGAAATTACTATAAATTAGATAATTTTACCCTGCTCTATAGTGCTGCTGTAATTTTTCAGACAGCTTTATTGAGTATATTTTAATGAATCAGATTCACATTTATTTTTGTTAAAGAAAAAGATGCTCTTTAATTCTATTGTAGTACTGCTGCACTGAGGCACAATAACTCCCAGTGATAACTCTTAATCACAATTGCTGCAGAAGGAGACTTCTGCTTTTCTCATAATTCTTGTCATTCTTAGTTCTTGTTCGTATTTACTTTGGAGAAGCTTCTTAATTTACTTATCAACTAATTAGACAATCACAGGTTTCAACTGGGAAACTTTGAGTTAAAAACCAACACCACTCTGCAGTCTCTCCTGGCCCTTTCCAGAGCCAAGAAAAGCTTGATTGTGTAATTTTTATGAACTTAAAAGATGGAAAAAAAAAAAGAAATGTCTAATAAAAAAAATGCAAAAGAGAACTTCAGAAACAGCAGAATTTTATTCTTAGGATTTCTGAGTCATTGATTTGTAAATATTTAGGGTTAGAAGCACTCTAACTAGGTCAAGTAATTGCAGGATAAAATAGCTTTGCAGTTAGACTTTCTATCAACCCTTCCATTTGTCTGCTCCATCACCTTTCTTTCTTTGATAAAGAAAAAAATTGATGAATCTTGGTATTAATTATTGGAGATTTATTTGGACTCAGCTGTGGAAAATGTCCAAAGAAGTTGCTGTGGCTAAAAAAGGGAGAATAAAGCACTGTGCATCACATCTCCTGGCCCCAGCCAGTGCTCCCAGCATGTACACACCAGAACTGGCATCTAGAAAATCAATATACAGGTGTAATTTAGAGAGTGATAGAATAGAAGGTTACTCTGCTGCCTGGAACATCTTCAAGTGGCCACTTGAAGAGCACAGAGGGTAAAGGATAACAAGGATAACAGTCCCTTGTTACCCAGGGGAGTCAACTTGCTGCTCTTCCTTGTCTCACCTTCACACCATATATGTCTGCCAAGTATAATACTACCAGCAAGGTTTTCTGCAAGCCCCGTGCAATTTATAGAACATAATATATGTAGAAATTTTGGGAAGAGCAGCCTATTTTTTTTTTTTTTTTTAGTCAAGTGTCACATGGCTTTATTTTAAGCAAACTAGAAAAATACGATCTGCATGAAAATGCAAGTTTAGAAACAAACATGCTGGAAAACCATGCTGAGACCTGGGGTGGTGGCAGTCCAGATGGAGCTGGAAGCATGTCCTGGGCACGGAGAGGCTGCTTGTGCTTTGCTTCAGGGATTTCAGTAGTAGCTTGGTTGATGGAAAAACAGAAAATGCAGCACTTGTTCAGGGAGCCTGAAGATGATGGGTATAAACAGGCTTGCAGTTCTCTCTCTAGGGCACTGAGTCCAGAAGGTTCAGACTTGGGGAGGATTTGTGCTGTGCTGAATGCTCTCCACTCCTGTCCTGGCAGCCCCTGGGGCAGGAGCAGACAGGGTTGCTCAGAGCCCACCTTTGCCCACCCTGTCAGGCACCCCGTTCCCTGGGTGGGGGTGGAGCAGAAGGTGTTTGGCAGGTGGCCATCCCAGCTCACATGCTCAGGCATTCCCTCTTCTCCTGAGGTGTGAAACTCATGGTAGGAGTTAGCACTGGAGATACTTGCAGTGGGGTGGGGAGCTCCCCCAAGATGGGCACAAGAGCCCAGGAACAGAGGATAACCAGGATTTTGTCAGGAGGTGGAGAGTGTGAGGGAAGCAGTTAAAAGGAGATGGGTTGTGATGTGGTGGCTGGGTTAAGAGCAGAAAATCAGGAATATTCAGCAAGTTGGGTGATGGAGGAGGGAGGGAATGGATGAAATGGACTGAGTGGAAAGGGAACAGGATGGATATGGCCATGAAGGAAACAGAGTGGGTGAGGAGCTGCCTGAGACAGCCTGTCCTACCAGCCTGCAGTGGGGCCCAGTGCTGAGTCCACTAGAAACCATCTGTGAGCTGGGCTAACTGGAGCTGGCCTGTTGAAGGGCAAGAGTGGCCATATAGACAGGGTCAGCTGGTGGGTTGTTGGCTGCTTGTCACTGCTGCTTACACACAGGTTGGTGCTGGGGAAGGTCCTGAACTGGCTGACCTAGCTCTTGATCAGGGCAGTGTATGTGGTGTCAGATCTATACTGGACTTTGACCAGTCTGTGATTTCTGGGAAGAACACAGTAATATTCTGTTCTTTTCTGTTCTTAATGGTCAGATTAATGAAGATGCAGTATACTGCTGTAGTCCTGCCCCTGAGCAAGTCACTGTTAAGGAGTATTTATTCCTAACAGTAACACCAGTCAGTAAGGACAGAAAAGAGCTTCAGATGTGTGATGCCTTAGGGAGCAGCTTTCACTGATGTCACTCAGGCTGGTATTGACCTCGCTCACTGGAGAACTGAGTGGGAAGATTGAGCTTCAGAGTGTCAGAGCTTTCCCCACCATCTCCTGCTGTGCACTGAGGTGAGCAGGCAGCCGTGGAAGAGGAGCTGTGGCTGCCCCCGTGCCTCTGTCTCCCGCTTTCTGGGAGTTGCCATAGGGACCAGGTTCTAGTTATCAGCTCGGCCAACTTCATGTATGATTAATGTTAATTGCCCATTTTGCATGGATGACTTTTTTCCTCCTGCTGAACTGGCTCTTGTTGCCTTTGATGTGGCTGGTGATCCAGTGTCCTGCAATGGTTAGACAAGTGATCAGTTTGCCAGCGCCGAGAGGAGACAGAATCAGGTTGCTGGGAGGTCAGAGTTTGCTTCTCTTCTTAAACACTGGAAGGTCAAGTAGAGTTTAACTACCATTGGCATCTTTGAAATGTTGTAATAAATGCCAAAGCAAGCAGATTATTTTAAATCCATGCTACAACTAAAAATCTTATGGTAATAAGAAGTAATTTTAACTCAAATTATCAAGAGACTGTGTTTATTGGTAAAGGCTTCAAAGAGTACCTTTCACAGTCACTAGGAGCTGTGTCATGACTTTTGAGGAGAGTTTCATTTGTAATCCCTGCTCCACTTGCAGGAGAGTAAATGAAATGTTGGGTTTTGTGGTTGTTTGGTTTTGGCTCTCTTTGTTGTTGGTTTTTTGTTTAGTTGCTCTTTGTGTGTGTGTGTGTGTTTGGGTTTTTTGCTTGTTTGTTTACTTCTGAGCACTTGCATCAGTTACTTGCCACTATTATCCGAGCAATTTATGCAGCATGTTGTGCAGTACTTTGTATTTCTCCTTTATGCCTAATAAAATCCATTGATATTGAAGGAATCTGATACATATGAGAGCTTCCTACGTCACAAAACTAGCTTATTTTTATGCCAAACAGCTCAAGCCTCGTGGAATCAATAATTAATTTATTAACTGGAGATCTTTAGAAAAGAAAAAAAAAAAGACAAACCTAAAACTCAAAAATCAGCAGTCCTGGCTCCACTGCCTCCTGCCAATTCATAAATAGTTGATGACAAAAATGAAAAGTGGAGAAGTGAGATTGCAATGGTAAGGATCAAAGTGTGGGGTACCTCATCCATCACACCTTGGGATGGGTGGATCACAGCCCGTGTCACAGCTCCTTGACACTGCAGGACCTGCTGCTTCCCTTGTTATCTAGCCAGCTGCCAAGCCCACAGACTTGATAGGCTGCTAAGATAATGTGCTGCTGCTGATCCACTTCAGCTGCAGAAATATGAAGTACTGCTGAAATATATTTCTCCTTGGTTTCTTCTTTGCTCTCCAGAGGACAGGATACTATTTCAGTCCCTCTGAAGAAGCCCAGGGAACGAAAAGCAAAACCATCAGGATAAATTATGCTAAATGGTGGACTAGACCCCAGAGGAAATCATGCTTCTGTGGTACTGTATTTCCTCCATTTATCTTACAAATGTTACATCAAATGTTAATTTTGTAAAGGGAAAGCATTCAAAGATTCATCTGATCCTTTTAATAATAGTTTTAGTGTTGCAGGGTTATTTGTCAGACTCACAGCATCATAACTTACCCTTCCAGTTTTGACAGACCATTCATACAGAAAATATTTTGGGCTGCTAATAGATAACATTTTATTTCACAAAACACAAATAGCCTGGTAATTAAACTCCAAAACTTAACAAATAATTGCCAGCAAGCAATTACCATTCAATTAAAGAGTAATTACATGGTTATTTGTGCCCTGTAAAATAAAGCATTACTGAAATCAGTAAGGCAATCAATATTTTAGCAGAAACAGGATGCTGCAGTGATGGACCTTTCAACCTGTGCTGATTAAATTGTCATCCAAATAACAGTTTCCTAGTTAAATCACCACATGTTTATTTGTCTTGATTAATATGCAAATTCACTTCTGATTCTAGCAAATCTCCTATATTTAAAAGCACAAAAATAGAGGGCTATCATACATCACCAGTCATGTGCTGTGTGTTTCCACTGATTAATTACATTGCACAAAGCCTTGATGAATTTGTGGATTTTTATGAAATATAGTTGTCTGTAATGAGCAGAAAATAGAAAAGATGGAGCTGATCAGTAATTTTAACGAAATCACAGAAATGGCCTTATTCTGTGTTTTGATTTAAATTAAAAGTCCTTGGGATGTCTGGGGAATATATAGAACTTGGAGAGGAAAAATAATAAAGTTAGATCTCACCAGGAGTGGAAAATGAAGGGAAAACAGACATTAATGAAGGATTTCTCAACATTTTACTATATAAATTTTAACTGTCAAATACACCGCTTAAAATGTAATTTAGTCTCTAACAAATTGAATTCCATATGAAATACAAAAGTGAACAACATTTAGATTAGCACTTTTTTCTCTTCCAGAGTTAGTGGTTTAGTGGGGATGGGGTGGAGGGGATGAGAAGAATGTGTAACCACAGGGAGAAATCCAAAGCCTCCCAGCACCTTCACCAAGTAATTGATGACCCAGGTGCTGCTGGGTTTGGTTTTGAGGTATGCTAATAGAATTTTAATCAGTATAAACTTTGAGCTGGCCACTTTATTTGCATTTAGTTAGTACAAAGAGTAAGATTGCTGAATTTATGAATGAGAAAATAGTGTTTCCTTCTGGTTTAGTCTCCCATGGTCTTCACTTGTGACCATAACTCTTGTGTTTTAAAAAGTTCTGAAGAGATGTCTGTAAATCAGCAGTTTCTGACTTAAGTGACTTCTTATTTAGACATGAATAATTTTCTGTTCACAAAGAGCTGTTGGTGGCAAATACAGAATTTACACAGAGGTTTTGGAATGTCAAAGAAACACATTTAAGATGGTTTGAAGCTGATTGTTCATGTTAATGCCTCCTTTGTTATCAATGAGGAGAAGATTTTTCTACATTTCTTGAATATATGAGATAAAGTAGAAGGTGAAGAAGAAAATGCAATAAAAGAGCAGGGTGACAAAAGATTAGGAGAAATAATATGAAATAAAGTTAATATTTACATGCTAATGCTATTAGCATTTATATGCTAATACTTACAGAACCACAACTGATGTCTTAACTCTCCCCAGATGATAATTGTGTTTGCCTTATGGTTTCTGTGTTAGCAATTTCCCTGGGCTGTGGAGGTTAGATACGTTTGAAGTAGTGAATGTGAAAGTTGTGGAAATTTCAGTTGGAACTGTGTGAACCATGAACACTCAGCTGGAAGGAACCTCCAGCCTTCAGTTTTTCATTTAAAAGCTGATATTAAATTCCAGACCAATTCAGACATTCCCAGAGGTGTTGGTCTTCCTCATGGGAGAAGACAGGATAGCAGTGGGACTCTGGAAGGGTGCTGAGGAAGTTTTGGTGTGAACTTCTCTTTTTCCATCATCTCCTAAAGCTGGTTTTAAAGATGCTAATTTTAGGTGTTTTGTAATTTCATTTTTTTCCAGAGACAGTAAGTGCCAACTAAGCACTTAGACACGTGTGTAAGCCCAGGCTTCTGTAAATCAAAGGTGCAGTGATTCTGTTTTATTCCCCTCTCCCATACTGGGCTAATGCTGTCTGCTCAGTGGTGTTCTTGGGCAGTGCATGATTGCAGGAGGTGATTTTTAATAGACAGTGCATGTGTGCATCTAATTCCCTGGGATAGTCCAATACTCTCTGCTTAGATTGACTTTCTTACAGCCTAGTGACTCTGGGCTCTTGCAGTAGGCTTCACTTTGTAGCCATCACAGTATGATAAACAACTTAAAGCATAAAAAAGAAAAATGGAAAAAGTACCATCTAAAGCAAAATACAAAATGGACTAAACCTGAAGCTAAAAAGAGGCGGAGGGGGGGAGAGGGGGAATAGTTTTATAGAGATAAAATAATACACCAAAAAAAGGATTTTGTGCTGCTTTGATGTACAGTAAAACAAAATAACA
Organism: Corythornis vintsioides; assembly: GCA_025447755.1. Lineage (NCBI taxonomy): Eukaryota > Metazoa > Chordata > Aves > Coraciiformes > Alcedinidae > Corythornis > Corythornis vintsioides. Next base: position 11,205 of record JAOEGS010001007.1, on the reverse strand, counting down.
CTAGCACAGTGTGAAAAATGGACAGGTTAATCGTGCCTCTGTGTAGTGTTGCTGGAAGTTGTCTTCATTTAAACACAGAGTTTGTCTTACATTGATGGAGGGCTTTGCCACACTAAGTTGATAGAGTGAAGTTTAACTTAAATTTCTTCATGAAGCAGAAGTCGTTTTGGAAATGCTTTCTATTCAAACCTCATTCATTGTTGCAGCCTAGTTATTTTATACAGCTTTTCACCATTTTTTGTCAAAAGCTCTATTATTCAACAGAGCAAAATCTGTTCTGACCCAGGAGGAGCAGCAATGCTTTTTGAAATAGGAGGAGGTTGTATTTTTATTACCTGGCTTGGGGAAGAGTTGATTCAAATGGGTTTTTTTGGTCTGTAAATCTCTGTATTAGGAGGGTGCCTGTGTGGGGTGATGACACATGTAAGAAATTAACTGTGGTCATTGAAAAAATAGTGAAATGTAGCAGGTCTTTAACATTCTGGGTTAACTGCAATCCTAATTCCTCAACTGGTCAAGGGAAGGTGTGATTTTTAACAAGCCAGGCTTGAGTTCTTGCTTTAGCCTGCCTGTAGTAATGAAGAACAGCAGTCAACCTGGAAAGACAGTGAATCATTTTTGGAAAAGCTCAGTGATAAATGATTGCTGCATCTTCAGACTAAGGCAGCTGCCTGCCCTGATTCAGAAGGCAGGGGTTAAAATTCTGTTGCATACGAGGTTTTAACTTCTCTTCAGGCAGCACAACTTGAGCTTTCCTGGGCATGGGTGTGTGGCATGGACTCTGAGAGCAGTGGCTGCTGAGACCCTCTCCACTAGCACCTGTAAGGTCATGGAAGCCCTGAGTGATGGAAAAGCTGGACAGTGTGTGGGTAGTAGAGGTACAAGTGGGTGTGCCTTCTGTGAAGCAGCCTGGTCAGCCAGGGGCAGCAGGGTGTATTCATCCAGCATGGGGCTGAGCACCCAATCTGAATAGCTCTGGAGTCCTTCTAGTCATTGCATCATTAATCCCCAGCTCCTACAAACCATGGCCTGTGAGCTGAGGAATGCATCTCAGGAGGTTCCACCTCAACATGCGGAAGAACTTTCCTGTGAGGGTGGTGGAGCCCTGGAACAGCTGCCCAGAGAGGTTGTGGAGTCTCCTCCTCTGGAGAGGTTCCAAACCCACCTGGACACAAGCCTGTGAAACCTGTTTCATCCAGGGGTGATGGACAAGATGAGCTCCAGAGATGCCTTCCAACCTCCACCGTGCTGTGACTGTGCTCCAAGTTGTCTTTTCAAGACTTTAATGTGAATTCCACACGCATGGGAATTTCTTGAGCTCCATTTGGCAGACAGTAACATTAATATAAAGTATTAATTAGCAACGTAGCAATGCAGTAGGGTTAGAAATACGGATTGCTTTATGGTCTTGTGGTACAGCTTAAAAAAAAGAATAAATCTTGCCTTTCTAGCCACTGATGTGGCTTTGAGCTCAGGAGTGTGCTAGGTGTAGGTGCTGTTGGCAGTCCCTTGTCAGCTCACAGCTGCCCTGTGCAGTTCTCTTCAACCAGCTGCATTTTCTTCCTTCCCAGGCAGAAACTTCCAGTACATTTTTGTGTATCACTGACGCTTCATCTGTTCTGTACAAATCAATAGCATGTGTAGTAAGCCAAGATTTCAGAAAGAAAATACCTTTTCATTTATCCTCTTATTCCATCAGCTCACGACCAGGAAGACCCCCCAAGCGCTCCCTGGGCGTCGCGATACAAGAGAATGCGCGGCTGCTGCCCCATGGAGTCCCAGGCCTCTTATCACCAGGACTTATCTCTCCGACAGGTAATAAAACCCATCAGATGATCAGCCTCATCTCTTCATACTGCACAGCAGTTAAAATAAACTAATATTGATCTAACTGCCTTGTCCTTCAGGGCTTTCTCAAGCTTTACCAGAGGTTATGTTATTGAATTTTTGGAGTGTGTCATGAAAACTCTGTTTTGTCGCCCCACTGACTGAAATCCGATGGATTTGTAATTTAGTTCTTTATTAATTGTAATTTCCTTACAGGAAATTCCATTAAATGTGTTATTTTAGTAAAAAAAAAAAAAAAACCCAAGCAAACAAGCAGAGCAAATGAAGTATTGTCTCCACGAGCCCCTAGGATGCATTTCTGCCTTTGAGCTGCGGGTGTGTTTTGGGTCTCGTGGGATACGAGCAGCGTGGCTAATGCGTGGTGCTTTGTAACATCATTAATGTATGCTGGGAAGATACAGAAATCAAGAAGAAACACTTGAAAAGCAGATAAATCCACACTGCCACAGAGGATTGTACTTTAATAATCTCCATTCGATATCACCATATTAAAAAAAAGCCTGAAAAGATGTGAAATTATAAACAAGCCCTAAACATAATTTAATGCAAAGTATTTTCTTTCACTTCATTAATTTATTAATAGAGTTTAAATTAAATCTTGTACTGTCATGATGAGTATTTCAATCTTTTATTAATTGCTGTGTGCTAAAGGTAAGTTTATTTGGGTACTGAAGCTCTATTAACAGACTGTATTCATAATTGTTCAAATATTCAACAGGCTTAGCACTTTTAGATTAGTGCCCGAGCCCAGTCTAAAGGTGTTTGCTGTGTCTCATGATTACCAACATAGTGTTTAGCAGAAGAGAGAGTTGTAGAACAACTTCACATGCAGTTCTTGTGTGCAGCAGCAGGGTGGAGAGTTGTTGTTTCACCCTCACCCTCAGCTTTTTTAGCAGCTCATGATGTTCTGAGCTCAGGAATTCCATGGATGTGGTGGTGTTTATGTAATTGACAGCAGCCAGGGAAGCACAAGAGCCACCTTGCACTGGTAATGTCTTGTCAGAAATCCAATATATTCCATTTTACCTTTCTGCCCCATGTGTGTATCATATTTTGAATATCACTTGAGTTTTACTCAAACTTTTTACTAGTTGATTTTCTAGACTGTTTTAAGTTTGGAGTCTGAAGTGAAGACTGGGTTACATCATCCTGCTTGATACAACATGCAGAGGGTTAGATGAGAAGGTTGGCCCTGGGGGGCTGCCTTTCAGGCCAGGTTCAGAGTGGCCAACTTGGTGCCATTGAGAGCTGCCTGTGAAAATCTCTGCACCACCAAGTGCCAGCAGTCACAGACAGGGTCCCTCAAGTAGCTGAAAGGGAATTTTGGGAGCAGCCTGCAGACAGGAGACACATTTGCAGAGCATTGCCATGCCACTCAGGGCCCCGGGGCAGATAGGTCCCCTGCCAACCTGTGCTAACAGCCTCTGTAATCCTGACAGGAGTCAGAGCTCCTAAAGTTTTTGAGTAGATTTACAGAACAAGCAGTGTAAAAATTGGGGGAATGGCTGAGTAAGGAAAGGTGCCAAAAGAGCCACTTGTAAACTCAATGGGGAGTTGAGCTGTTTGAAACGTGATGGAGCACCCAGGATATGAAACCTCCATTAGGTTTATTTATATGTATTTACATTTAATTACTGACTGCTTTCCTCTGGTTGCCTTCAACACTTCTGCAATTGGATTCTTTCCTTTTGGCTGAACTAAGAACAAAATGCCTTTTAACACTTCTCACAGAATAGAGATTTTTCTTCCAGACTTCCAAGTGGTGGATAATAAACTGGACTCAAATTTGCAAGGCCATTAACCTGTTGTCTGCTGGCTAAGTTGTAGCTGGGTTATTTATGATCTCACTTGCATATCATTTGCTCTGGTTCTGACAGTTTGGCCCAGAGACTTGGTGTGTAAAGCTGCTTCTGTTCCATGCCCCTGGCTGCCCCATGCTCAGCAGGGGCTCTGCTCTCACTGGGTGCTTCAGGTAGAGGGGGGAGCAGCACCAGGGCTGGGGCAGAGCCTGAGGAGGGTTTGCAGCTCAGTAGGGCTGGATCTGTCCCATCCAGCATGATGATGATGGAGACAAGAATGACTCTCTACATCTTGATAAGTTTTTTGGTGACCTGCTTTCTCTAAGTGCAGTGTAATCACCA
>JAOEGS010001006.1:10284-21084 GCA_025447755.1 Corythornis vintsioides | reverse complement strand
GCAGCCCCCGGCCCCGCCCGCCGCGCACACCTGGGTGTCGGGCGCGGCCAGGCCTCGCACGTAGCCGTTGCGGAGCCCGGCGTGGGCCGCGCCGCCGCAGCCGTTGGCGCGGGGCTGGGTACTCAGCGCCGCCGCAGCCCGCTCGGGTTCCTCCATCCCGCCAGCTCCGCTCCGCTCCCTCCGCCGCCGCCTCCGCCCGCCCGGCCGCGCCGCACCGGAAGCGGGAGCCGCCGCGCGCACCAATGGCCGCCGGCTACGTCACGCTCGGGGACGGGCTCCGCAGTGACGCAACGACGAGGGAAGGCGGGAAGCGCGGGGAACGGGCCCCAATGACAGCCCGGGATGCCGATCCGCTGGGAGGGGAGCGAGGGGATGGAAGGCTGTTAGCCAATCGCAAAGCGGGGAGGGCGGAGGGAGGTGGAGCCCAACGGGGAATTTGGTCCAATCACGTGGCAGAGATGGGACCGGGAACGCGGGGAAGGGGATAAGCTGGCCAATCACAGGGCAGGAGGGAGGGAGGGGCGAGAGAGAGCGGCGGGGTCCGTGCAACAGCGGGAAGGAGGAGCGGGGCGGCGGCTCAGGAGGCAGCCAATGGGCGGGAGGCGGCTCAGGAGGCAGCCAATGGGCTGGCGGTGGCTCAGGCGGCAGCCAATGGGCGGGCGGCGGCTCACGCGGCAGCCAATGGGAGGGCGCCGTGGAGGGCGTGCAGAGGATGAGGCGGCAGCTTTTGAGGCGCCCCACCGTTCGCGGTGGCTACGGCCGAGCGGGGTAGGGGGGTAGAGGCGCCGGCCGTGTGAGGCTTCCCAGCCCTGTTCGGTGTTCCGGGGCGTCCTCAAACACCGTGTATGAGGAGGAGAGCTCCGCGGAGTTGCGCCGGCTCCTGCGGCTTCCATACCAGCAGCGGTTCTTGCCTCGGGGCAGCGCAGCCGCTGGAGCGGGGAGAGGCAGCCGGGGAGCCCTTCACTGTTCCGCGCTGAGGAGCGATGCGCGTTGTCTCGGGACACGCAGCCTCGGGCTATGTCGCGATGGGCTGTGGGAAAGTGGGAGTAGCCGCTCTGACCGCACAGCCGCGGGGTGAAACTCTGGAGGGCTCTTGGAGGAGCTCAGACTTAATTACAGTAGCGCCCGGGATCGGCTCGGGCAGGTGTATCCGTGAATAACCCGCTAGGAAACGCTGCAGGGAGCTCCAGGCGAAGCTGAAGTCAATAGGATTTACATTTGGGTTACAAGACAGGAGTGTGCCCGGCTGCCTCCATGAGCTGCTGTCCCTGGCTCGCCCTGCCAGGCTGCTAGCTGCCACGGTTGTGTGTTTGGCTGTGAATTGCAGTGTTTTCTGACGGCTTTGGGAATACAGATGTCACTCAAAGACCGGGTAAACTGAGGGCAGTGTTTATTTTGAGGGTAGGGTATTGCCAGCCTTATGAAAGCTTGGGTTGCCACACACCACAAAGCATCTGGTTTTGTGCTGCTGAGCACTTGTGGGGTGGGAAGACATCCACACAACAACAGAACGTCAGGGCTCGAAGGAACCTAGAAGCTCATCATCTGGGTCACCTCTGGAGCAGGGGGCTTTGCTGTAGTGAGGGGTCAGAGTGCCTCAGGGGTGGGTCTGTGGGTGTGAGACCTTGTTACTTTGCTTTCTGTCTGTGGCCACTCCCGTACCTTGACTGCCACTGGAGCAGGTAAGGACTTGCCCGAGGAGCAAGTCACCCTGCCAGAGCAGGATCACCTAGACCAAGTCACCCATGAGTGCATGAGTGAGCAAGTGAGAGAGAGAAGTGCACTAGGGGAACACATACTGTAGATCTAGAGGGGTTTTTTTTGGCAGGATATTCCCCCCTCCATAGCTGTCTTGCCATTTTCCTCCTATTGAACAGCAGAGATTGATCCACACTGACCACCTTGTGCCAGGGGGTGCAGCTGGTCCATCAGCCCACAGTCAGAGGGCACGTGTTGGGCAGCACCCTCCACTCCCTCCCCACCTGCATACAGAGCTGTTTCACCTTCTTTCTAGAGAAGATGAGCTGCCTCATCTGCCAGACACTGGATCTCACTCCCATGCTACCTGTTCAATTAGAGCCCAAACCCCTTCCACACAAAGGTACTTACTGTTTGTTTTATCTGTCCTTAAACCCAGCCAGCACGAACCCTTTCAGTGCAATGGTTTTGATTTAGGAAACAAAGAAAAAAGCATTAAGGGAGCCCCTGGTTAAGTTGTGCAGGTCTGGGCTGTCTCACACGGTGGCTACAGTGCTTCCCTGCACATGAGGCTTCAGCACCAGGCAACCAGGTTGCCTTTGGGGGGGCCAACATGCCCTGGCTGAGGCGCATGTGGCCCTTCTGACATGTTAGGGGGTTCAGGGAAGGCCATGCTCACCCTGGGGCTTCAGTGACAGAGGAGCCCAGGCTATCCATGGAGACAAATCCCAGCATGGAGGTGCCATCCCAGGGACAGAGAAACCAAACACACACAGAACAGCAAATTCCAGTTCTAAGTTTCCTTTTGGGTCTCAAGGATGCTGTTCCTGTGAGCTGGCAGAGCAAACAGCCTTACCCAGCCAGCTGAAGGAAGCAGAGACTGTATCACAAAATATAGTGAGTCAAAAGTAAGAGTGGACCACACATAACAAGTCAGACAGGCAGGGATTGCTGTGCAGCAGGCTCACACCAACAGAGCTTACATCACTGACATGAGTCAGGGGTGCTATTTCTAACCAGCTATAGGTCTGGGGATCACCCAGTACAGATGTGATTCTTCCAACAGGAGCAAGCAACTCTCATAAACCTTGAAGGCCAGAGTGTTTGAGCAAGGAACCTAATTAACAGCAAAATTAATATGAAAGTTGACACCTCTAAGTATAGTAATTAGCATAATGGATGACATGTGCTAAGCATACATGACTATGTCACTCAACTCTTCACCCAAGTTATGCTAAATGTCACCTAGAAGGCAGGGACAGACAGAATTAGGATGTAAAAATCCCAAGGAATACACCTCTTGGGAGGGAGAAGACTGAAAGTCCAGCAAATTGGGTTGACAGGCTGTGCTCTTCTTCCTCCACCCAAGACAGGGACACTAATACTTTCACTATTTAGCTGGAGCCTGAGTTTTGACTTTCTTCATGGAACTGTGGTGATGTGTCTTCTCAGGTCACTTAACTGTCTCTAAAGGCTGTACCTTTGTATTTGCCTCTGAAAAAAGATTATATTAGTTAAAATGTTACTGGCAAAAATGATGAGTTTTGTCCTACTGTGCAATTCACTTTGTGTCTGATATGTGGTTTACTAGAGGAGAGGCAGGTTTGTGAATGAATGGCTGAGGTGGAATCAGTTGTTTTATCATTCTTGGCTGATGTCTTTTGTAAATGAAAACATGGCTTGGCAGAGCCTGTGGTCAGGATACAGGAGTATTGCAGAATGGAGAGGCATTCTCTGATGTATTTGCATCAGTGGGTGAAAGCAAGGTGGTCTCAGTAGCTTCTAATCTCTTATTTAGCTGCTGTGATGTTGTTAATCACCTGTACTGCTTCAGCTTTCATGCCCATCCTCCATGGACATTTGTTGTCACTCATGCCTCATCCTGGTGAGCAGAGAAGCAGTGCTGTAGAAACTTTTCTTAGGTCTCAGGTTCAGCTTCTTTCTGACAGTGCCTTGTGTTACCTTAACAGGCCTCCATCCCTAGGTTCTGGGCTCCTCTGTGCCTTCATTCCCAGCCCTCCCATCTCAAACACATCTCCTCGTGCAGTTGACATGATGAGGCTCCTGTTTAATAACTCATTCATTTGTCTTCCTGTCTCTACCAGTGGAGAAAGTCATGTGGCTGGAACCTATGGCCAGCCTTTTCTGCCTCCCATGTGGGGTGATATTCAGCCATGGAGTTCATTTGGTTTATATCTCGTTTTCTTAGTCCATAAAATGGGATTAGTGAGACCATTACCCTCCCTCTCCCCTCCCCGTGCAGGGTGAGTGAAAAGCTGCATCTGTGCTGTGTAAACAAAGCCCTAATTTACATGTAAATGCTGTGAGATCGCTGTAGCAGCAGAGTTGTACCAGTAAAGAATTCCTTGTGTGCAGGCAGCTTATGTCAGCAGAACAGGGCTCTTTTTTTTTGAGCAGAACTTTTCCAAGCACTATCAGCTCCATCAGCAAAAGCATTGAATACCAGTAGAGCTGTATCCTCATTAGGACCCCGAGCCTCATGATGTTTTATTTCCTGACTTCTTTCTAGGTGATTAAATACTTTTGAGGATCTGAGCCTAAGACCTTTGGTGCTGTGGAAGTGACCCCAAACCATCTTCCTGTGAGTACCTGGGCAAAGTACAGAGCAGATGTGGTCTCCATTGATCAACAGCTGCAGAGCACCCTGAGAAACTCTGGGAAAGGGCACTGAGCTCAGCACAGCAGGATCAGGCTGCCATGGTTAACTTCAAGGGGGAACACTGCTGCTGCTTCTGACAACACAGGAGATTGGACAGGGTCCTCCTTAGTCACCTGGTCCTGTGGGAAGAACAGAACTAAAACCAGTGTTCCCTTGAAAATGTGCCTCTGATTATTACCAAGGGGGCATGTGAGACAACAGCATCCTGGACAGAAGAAGAGAGATGGTGAGGACAGAAGGAAGAGAGGGAGGAGCAAATAATTTGTGCCCTTTCAGATACCAAGTACATTCTCATTCTTCTGCCTCAGTTCACAGAAAAAAAAAAAAGTCAGTACAGGAAAACAGAAACCTGTTGCCTTGCTTTTTGGCAAGGGTGTTATTTGGATAGGAGAGAGAGCTCTGCCATACAGTGCAATGGAGGGAGGGAGAAACTGAACAGAATCCTTAACTACCCATAATGAAGTAGTTAAATTCTCTCTTCAAAATCAAAGTTCATAAAAGTCGTGCTTAATTTGAGGGAATGAAAGATGCTAGAAGGTGTAACCTATCTGAGGGGAAACCTGCCCCAGCATGAGGGAGGGATAATCCCATGGGAAAGCCAGAGTGATGCTGCAGGCAGAACACTGAGCACTCCAGTTGTCTTTGGCTCACTGTGGATGTCGATCAGCATCAGCCAAACGGGGTGGCCGGGCTGTGCTTGCCCCACAAGTGCAGGGGAAAGGTGTCTGTGGCCGACGAGCGTTGAGGCAGCTCAGGGAAGTGTCAATATTCACGGGAATATGCAGCGGAGGTGTGTGCGGTACCGGCCATGGCCGTGAGAGGGAAGTGTGTGCTCAGGCATTAGGCGCTTTGCTCCGGGCTGGACCAACCCAGCAGGGCGGGCTGTGGGCTCCGCAAGCAGCACGGACTCTGCCTGGGTCCCGCCTCCCCGTGCAGGGCTGAAAACAGCGCCTGTGCCTCCGGCGGCCACACAGCCAGGCGTGCAGGTAGTGATGATGGGGGTGGAAGGAGGAGGAAGCAGGGAATCGCCATGTGCAGGTTTCCATCACTTCCCTGAAATGGGGAAGGATGAGATGTGCAAGCCTGGCTAGTCCTGGGAATGTGTGCAGGGTAGAATCCCAGTGACTAGCTGGGAATGGCTGTGCAGGTGAGCTGGTAATGGCTGTGCTTAACCACACCCCAGGCTACAGAGCAGTTCAATGAGGCAGAGAATTGCCATGGTGACCGTGCTCTCCTCTCCCTGCCAGCTGCCAGGCTCCCAGGCAGGAATGTGTGTGCGGTGTTCTGACAGCCCCAGACTCGCTCTCCAGGACCAGGGAGAGTGGCAGACATCAAGATGCGGGGGGTGGTTTCTGCACGCTCCATCTTTCAGCAGAATGGGGCCACTGGCTGGTGGTGCTGCAAAACTCCAGGGGAGACAGCAAGTAAATGTGCAGCAGACCATAAAGGTGCCTTGTACTTCAGTGTGAAACACTTGCTGTTAATGCCCCTGTGGAGCAGCATTTCTGTTGGATCAGATCACACCCTGTGCTGTAGCCTCTGGCCAAGACAGTACAGCTGCATCTTTCAGGTACCACAGGAGCTAAGGTGCATTCCTCAGAGACCTTCTTTCTTCCATCTTCAGAGGCTTCATTTCTTTCATCAAGTCTCTAGGTTTAGTGCTCGGTGGTCTGTGAGGCCATAGCAATCACCTCTCCCCTGTGCTCTCAGTTGTTTTGTGGTCTGTGGGGAAAACTCGGAGGAGGAAAGGCTCTGTGAGCTCAAATGTGTGTAAATCCTTGTTTTGGTCCTGCACAGACCCACATGCAAAAGCATGGTCCTGCATCTTCCCCTAAGCACTCACCTTTCTCCTTAAAGAGCTTTTGTTCAAAGCACAGAAGATGTTAAACACTGACAAACAGGTATTGTCATCTCGAGGAAGGGTGGCAAAAGAACAAATAGCTGCATTTCAGCAGAGGTGAAGCAATCTCTGCACACAGCAGAGATCTGCTAATTTGCATGGTCATGAGGTCTCATTGGAAAGATATTTTTAAATGAAAAAAAGCAAGGAAATGATGCAAAATTGATTTTGGCATATTCCAGGAGATAGTTAAATTTTTCATAGTGAACACCAATAATAGATCAGTCTGCATGCTGTGAAGCACTTGTCACAAAAATACATCACAGGACACTTTTGCCATCTATTCTTGGCTGAGCACTGACCTTGGCTATTAGATCTTAATTAAGCAAGTCTGAGACTAATATTTTTCTCTCTCTCACTTTTCTGCTGCAGGAAATAATATCCAATGAGTCAAACACTGAGTACCTGCAAGTTTACTCTCCAGATGAGACCTGTGGTTTCTCAGTAGGTTCCATGTCACCTGAAAAAAACCAGGATTTCTTGTGTGAATTCCAGGGAAGAGAAGTAGTAAAGATGTGTGGAGCCAGGGACTGCAGGCTTCAGCACTGCTCAGACTCTGCTGGTGCAGAAAAGCATGCAGAGATGCTTGCAGCTACAGGGGAGGGGTGAGTAGGCCACAGGGATCAGAAAGAGCATATGCAGTATCTTTGCTTCTCTATGCTTGCTCACCTGGGATCACAGAATGACAAGAAGGATGATGTCAAGGAGACAAGGAAAGGAGAGATTTTTGTTGTACTTGTTCTAGAATGGGGGCAAGGTGAAGAGGGGAAAACACAGATTATGGACAAGTACAAACTCCAAACTTCCAGTCCTGTGGGGAGCAAAAGAGACAGCACTTTGTCACCAGGATGGTGAGGGGGATTTGATGGAGCAATGTCAGTGTGAAGAATAGGATACAGGTCTTCTACAGGGCAGAACAAACCCCTTGCTTCAGAAGAGCCTGGAGCATGTTCTCAGCTGTCCGAGCTGGAAAGAAAAAAATTTGTGTTGGGCATTCAACTGGGTTTAGAGTGGCTGCCCCATATTCAGCCTGTGTTTGCTCCCTTTTCTCTGCCTGACTTGGCTGTGAGCAGTGACACTTCTCTGTCCTTGGAATGAACTCTTTCCAGACATTTTTTTTTTGCTACCACTACTGCTAAGAATCCCTTGCTGCTCCACTCAGGTTTACTGGCATTTGGCTCTACCCCCTGATTCCTAGCTCCAGAGTCTCAAGATTTGTCTAAGGAGCCATCCCCTTATGAATCAGCAAGTCTTGCCAAAATTTAAATTCTGTCTGAGCACAAAGCTAACTCTGAAGCTTTAGCAACACCCAGCACCTCTGTCTGGACTGATTGTTTTTAAGCCAGAACTGTGTTTTGAAAGATGAGTCTCCTTTTCCAGGCTGTGTGCTCTCTTTTGGCTCCTCCATCATTTCCAAATCAATAGCTGTCTCTGCTTGCCCCCCTCCCCTCCAGACCCTGCTCTTTGCTACCTTATTTTGGTTTTAATTTGCCACAGCAAAATTGCAGTCATTTTTCCCCCATCCTAATTAAGAAACCTATCCATAAAGGAGAATGAAAACAAAAACAAAACCTTCTTATCTAAGCCTTTAGTGCAGAACAGAGACAGAAATGATTGGTGAGATGATCAGTGCTAGAAAGCCCAGGACTTTATTGATTCTTCTGGCCTTCCTCAGTAAATACCCAACGAGTTTGAGTGCTGAGTTCCCAACAACAGAGTGAAAAAAGAGGCATTATGTCTTCCAAGCTCCTTTCCTCTCTCTATGTAGTTTCAACAAGAATATTTGGAGAACATTTCATTGTACTTCAGAGAGCCATAGGGTCATCTAGGTTGGAAAAGACCTTAACTTTACCAGAGCATAGGTGAGCATATTCTTAGTCAGTTTTTCAATTCTTTGTATAGAAAAAAAGATGGCTGTATCAAGGTATTTGTGATTAGCATTTGGTAAATATAAATAGCACAACTTCTTTTGTACTGTGCTGAACTTGTGTCAGCCACATCTTGTGCCTTGTTCCAGATCTAGAGCATTATGCTACAGATTATTTTCAACCAGCTTTGGTTATTAGGATTTACAGAGGCAGCAGCAGACTGTGGATGACTGTCACTGTTTTTCTCTCAAAGTCTCTTCAGAGATTATCCAAAAAAAGGCCTTTTATATGTGGGTCTTTTGAGGCCTCCAGCAACTTATTTTTCTGGATCATTAATTTCTGCAGTCCATGTACTTCTCTTAACTTTTTGAGGTAGACCCAGGCAAGTTTTATGATTTCATCAGAACAAAAGTCTGCTTAGAGCACACTAGATTATAGCTCAATTAATTCTGCATCCCAAGTAAGTAGAAGACAATCTTGTCACCAACAAGTCTCTTTTCCCTATTACATCTATTCTGCTTTATAGAGGTAGAGAATGACTTACATGAATAAATGAAGGCAGATTCAAGCTGTTGTCTGTACTCCATAAGATGCAACCTGGCTTCACCCTGGACCTGTAGCCATGCCAGAGATGCTGTAATCTCTCTGGGTATTCCCTGCCTGCCAGCTTCTCCCTTACTCCTATCTCATCAGAGCACAGAGCATAAGTAGAGGAGCTTAGGTACACGTTACTACTATCTGCAGAAATACCTGATGGGGAACAGTGAGGAAAAAATGTCAACAAGCTCTCAAGAGGACTGAAATAATACAAGTTTGTACAGTCAGTTTCCTCTTCTGCTTCCAGCATTCAGCACACTGTGCTTTGATTCTGCTTTAGCTGGAGATTTGATTTTTGCTTTACTCTTGATTATAAAAAAACCCCAGTAACTGCTTGAACAGTTACTTGCTTGTCATTTGTTAGATATTCACAGGGAACTGTCATAAGAAATTATAACCATGAACTTAAACCTCAGCCTATGACATCAGTAAACCAGCTCCAGTTCATAACCACCTAATTCCATGGCTCCATCTTGTCTTCAGTGCAGAGTGAGTTGGCAGATCTTTGCTTCCTTCTCCAGACTGAAGAACAGTCTGCCTTCTCACTGACAGGAAAATAAAGATTCCTCTTCCCCTCCATACCTTTAGGTGCCACTAAGGGAGCTGTGCTATTTTCTGAGATTTACTCAGCCAACTTTCCTTTCTGGTCATGTTGTAAGCTATCTGTGCAGCAGCAGTCTCTCTCCCAGGGATCAGCTCTAAATACACCAGGCCTGGGTATGAAACCCCACCTCTGATTATATCAGATATTAAATTACCAGAGCTCTTTGCAGTACTGTATAAGGAACTGCACACTTACACACACTCACCTGCTAGGAAATAAGCAGATCAGACACACTGTCCCCATAAGGAAAAGCTGCCACATACATATTGAATTGGACTTGGATACTGAAGGCAACACCTCTCTGAAACTGCCCCACAAACCCTGCATTGCCCCTAAGTAAAACTCCTCCACTAGAGCTGGCAGATGGCAGAGGCAGTAGAACCAAAAGAAACCTGGAGGGAACAGCACAAGGGATGCAGCAGCATTATCAATGCTCTGAAATAACTAATGGGGGGAGGGTGAGGGGGAAAGAAAAAATAAAAAAGCCAGCCCTGAACAGATAGTGATCTTTAATTTAAAAACCAAGTCAGTTTATTCATTGGGAAAGTGCAATAAAATACCCCAGGGATAGTGCATTCCACTCCAACAATTAAAATTGCATTAAAAAGTAGATAGGAAGGTCTGAATCTTAAAGAGAACAGGAACAAAAGCTAGTGCTTTTCTTTGTTTCAATATATTTATCTTTGGCTGACAGAGATAGTCACTGATTAATTTTTTAGGTACTTAATTTACAACTTCATTGCTTCTACTTGCAAATCATTCTTTTCCTTAAAGATGCTAGCTTGGGACTGGGGGACAATAATCTGCAGGCATTGAGTTTTAAAAGAATAGGATTGTAGGGCTCAGTCACTTACTTGTTATTGGAAGGGACCCAGCTGGGAGCTACTAGGTATTCCAAATATCTATTGCTCCCAACTGTTTCTCTCTAAGATGTGAGGTATGCAGAAGAAATCCAGAAGAGCAGGTTCTTCTGCAACCAAGGGGGTGCAAGGAGGCAAAAGGACAGCAGGGGACTACAGCAGATGTTGCTCGAGGGAGCTGCTGGTTTCTGATCACTGGATGCATTTTTGTCCTAGAGGTAATTGTCTGGGAAATGCTGAAAGGAGATGTGACAACCAGAACATACTTGTTACTGCACTTCAGCTGAGCTTTACAAACCCAATAGGGTTGTTTAACACGTGGCAATTAGTATCTTTTGCTAGCACTTTCTGCCCAATGATTTCAAAATACTTCATGAGCATCACTGAACTGAGCTTAACATGTAGGTATTTTAAAGGGAACCAAGTATAATAAATGTCTGAAACAAAATGGCACTAGCATTCATCTCCTGAGTCCCAGTTCTGATTCTTCTTTTGCTTTTAAATATCTTTTTGTATCCAGTTCTGGAGCCCTCAGCACAGGACAGACATGGAGCTGATGGAGCAGGGCCAGAGGAGGCCACAGAGATGCTCAG
>JAOEGS010001006.1:0-10184 GCA_025447755.1 Corythornis vintsioides | reverse complement strand
GCTAGTTGAGGGTGTCCCTGCTCCCTGCAGGGGGCTGCACTAGATGCCCTCTGGAGCTCCCTTCCAGCCATAAACATTCTGTGATTCTCTCAAGACCTATTTCTTACAGCAAGAACTTCACATATTCTGCAGAAGTTTATTCATCCCAAGACAGCCAGGTGACTTCTAGTATGATTACATGAGTTCCCAATTGCACATGGAGGTTGCCTGTCCAGTCCACGTCAGCATGATCTCCCGCTCTCAGCTGTCCGGACTGGGTTTGCGTCTCTTGGTTCTGCTGTTCTCCTGATAGTGATGATCTTCCAGGGGCGCCTGTCCCTTCCTGTTTGTCTCCTGCTCCTCTGGGAAGGTCTGACCCTCGGCCAGCACCTGCCGAACGGTCATATTAATGCGGGAAGTCTGGAGGTACTTGGCACAGACCTGCCAGTCGTCGTCTGAGCTGTGCTCCAGCACCGAGCCGGCGGGGAGCTCCGCGGGCGCCGCCTGGTGCAGGCAGGAGGGCAGAGCAGCCCCCGCAGGGTCGGGCAGCACGCGGGGCACAGCGTGGTACAGCAGGCGGCTCACGCCGGACATCACCATGACATCTCCGCTCTGCAGCAGCATCGCCGTTGGAGCCTCCTCCCGCTGCAGGCCTCCCAGCAGGAAGATTGAGGATTGCCCAAAACTAGAGGTGGTATGGGGATGGAGAGAGAAGGGAAAGCAAATTCAGGTAAAGAACAATTGCATGTGCAGGAAGAAAATCTTAGAGGCTAAATCATTTTGTTAAAAACAAAACCAAGAAAATCCAACCAAGGAAAGCAGGTGGATTCCTAGTAGCAGCTTTACAAGAACACTGAATCACAGGTCTGAAGCTCTGCTCGGGTGTTTCATCCTTGCTGCTAGTAACCACTTGCTACTGCTTTAGAACAGAAGTGCTCTCTGCAAAGAGCTCTTCCACTCCAGGCACCATGCCGTGCTATTCAGGCAGCCTTCAAAGACAAACCTATGCCCTTGAGCTACAGCTTCCTACCATGCAGATCTTCAGAGAGTGAAGATTATGTGCTCAATCAGCAAACTGCACCATAGCAACTTCCAAAAACCATATGCAACCACAGAAAAAAAAGTCACCAATCCTCTCAGATCACTTGAGTATGATTCTTCACTCACCTGAATGATAAAAGAGGCCTAGAATGATCTAGTTCAGATTCATCCACATGAATTCCCAGTGAAGAGTCAAAATGATAATAGTTCAAAATCCCTGCTTGGGCTTGGAAACCTCGGAACCCACAGGCTGCAGCCACTTGTTCTGACAGGAATGCAAGGTCTGAGGGGAAAGGAGTGTGGTGATTTGCTGAGTACTTCTGGAGGAAGTAGAAGAGAAAAGAAATAACAAAAACAAACTACATACAGATTATCAGAACAAATACAACTGGAAAGAAACATGAATTAGAACTCAGAAGTTTGGTTGGTAGTTGTGGAGGAGGACATGATATTTGCCTGGAAAATGAATACAAACATAGGCAGAACCACAGCAAATTTACCACTTATTTAATTCTAGTCCTATGCTGAGACTGACAGAGATTCAACTAATTGTGGAGTTAATCATTATATCTGGAGGTACAAACTTAAGTCAGTAAGATTAATACCTAAATTTACTACCAACATCTGGAGGATCTACTTGATCACTACCTAAAGCTACCAATGGAAAGTATCTGTATCTTGTCAACAGAGCTCTGAAACAATTATCTTTCTTCTTTGAAGAGTAAGACAAACAGGAATCAATTGCAAACCTACTTTTTACTCTCTCCCATGAGTGATTCTGAGTGATTCCTTGTTGCCTTTCAAAGGAAAGAATACAACAGTGGACTTTTGCTGTTAAGTCCTTCAGAGTAAACTAACACAAAGCTTACAAGCACCGTTTGTTGCAGCCTTCCCTCCATATTGTCTTTGAACAATCTTAAGCATCTTATTCCATGTTACCATTCTCTGCCATTCCCAGGTGATTACAGCTAAGAAAAACTAAGAAGAAATTAATTTAAATACCTTAGTATCCCAGTTATAATGGTAACCAAGGGTCACCCAGCGCAGCTTCTCCAACAAGCTTCTGGGCTCTCTTTTACTGGAGCCTTTCCTTCTGCAAAGAGCAAATGGAAAGAGAGAGGGTGTGTGTGAATTTCTGAGCAGTTTTCCTGTAGTGCAACACACAATAATGAGATTCACTCGTCCACAGGACAGCCTGTTAAAACCATCAGTGCTCAACCTTCCTTTTTTTCCTCCAAAGACCTTGAAAATTCAGTTCATGCAGCTTGTGCAAGCTACAGGCCTCCTGCCAACTGCTCTCAGCTTGAAAGCTGGTGTTTTAACACTCTGGATAATGGGGCATTGGATGGAGACAACACAATGAACTGGTGCAGATTTAGGAGTCAAAATTAATAATCAATTCTCAGCCAAGAATCTGCATTTAATGTGCATTTCTACCTGGATACACAGCTTGTTTCTACCTATACCATATTGGTAGCTCCTAAGCTGAACCAGAAGCAGGAATAAAAGGCCAGTTTTTCATGGCTCACTGATTAGTGAAATAAAGCAATCATGCTAGTTTCCAACTCTGTCACAGGGTAATAGCAACTGCAATTACCATGATGTAGCAACCAGAGCTGCCAAATACATGCTGCTTGGAACAATTTACAGAGCCTACAAGCAGGTAACTAACTGCATTTAGAAAAAGGAGAGTCCACAGGTTCTTCCTCTACATCTTTCAATCAACAAACTTTATGCTCATTACTAATTTTGAGCATGTGCCTTTTTCAAGTGCCTCTTTCACTAGTGCTGGAGTGTTTGCACAACAGCAGGAACCCAAATACATTCAGCAGGGCCTTATCCCCAGAACTCAGAATTTTGTGTATTTGCTAAGGAAAGTCCAAGTGTTAGATATCTGGAAACAATGAGTTCCTAGAGCTGTGGCAGCAGGTGCTGCTACAATAAAGCATAGATAAATTGTGATTTTGACTGTTAGACTGAACAGCAGGGGCACTTGTGTTGGAAGCTCCTTTTTTTCTTTACTCACTGGTAAAGGATTGTATCTGTAAAATCCTCACAGCCTTCTCCTTATACATGAGACTATATCTATTCTTAGTAGAGATGCTATCCCCACTTTTATATTTGTAATTGTCTCCAGCAGTAAAGACACAGCATACATCTCCAAGAACTGTATGGACTCTCCTACCTTGTGATTCCTGCATCCTGAAAAAAGCAGGTAAGCCATGATCCTAGCACTTTTCTTCATGATTACTTTTAAAAGCATTAAAGCTGTATCAAATCTTGGAAGCAGACTGCTTTTTAGTTAAGCATTCTGTTTCTCCCCTCCCTGAAAGGGTTTCACTGCAGATACTAGAGAAGTTGGCTGATTTGATCCACTGTCCCCTACATAAAAATCACAAATACAGCAGTTTGCTCACTTGAAGATTTCAGCAAGTGCTTCATAAAACCACGGGTGTTTCTGCCAGGCATCACTCTTCCAAATGCTGTTTTCAACTGGATTCAGCTGCAAATTAACCTCTATTCTGATCTCTGTGCGTGCAGGAGGTGCTGCTGGCAGACACCTGTCAAGCTGGAACAATAACCCACTTTCTTCAGCTGTAGGGCACAATTCACAATACTCTCAAAGAACAATTTTTCATCCCTGATGGAACACAACAAAGGTGCCTGAAATCCTGTAACTAATTCCAACTGAGCCAGGAAAACAGAAGTGGGGGCATAACTTCTCTGCTAGGTGCTTATTTTTAGAAGTCCAAAAATTGCTTTTGCTGTTCCATGTCTTGTGGATGTTAAAAGTATTCTTTAAGAAAAATATCAGCACGTCAGTTTCACTACAAGACTGAGGCAGAAGATGGTTTTGGGGAACTTTGGTCACTCCATTACTTGAAACAACCATTAAGAAAAATGCAGTAATAGTAAATACCCAAATAACTTTAGAAGACTGTACTGTAAACAGCATCTATCTTTATTTTTACAGGTGACTTTTTTTAAAACCATAAAAACCCCCCAAAACCACAAGTCTTTAAACTTGGACTTTAAACCTTTCTACTTGACTTCAACCCTTGGACAAATTCTCTATTAACTTCCAAATCAGGTAGAGGAAAATCAGCTGCATCACCCAGAGAATTGTGAACCTGTGAGACTATTTCAGAGTAAACAGGATTGCCAGTAAATTGGTGCATTTAATGACCATACCAGAGAGAAGAAAAACAAACAAGCAAACCACAAAACTAAACAAAACCCAAATACATTTTTTGGAAAATAAAACTGCAAAAACCACCAGAGTTAAAAGGTTCAAAACAGTACAGAAAACAACCTTTCAATTACAGTACACCAGGTTTGACAGCTGACTGGGAAGAAGAGCTCTGCATGAGTTGAGTGTTTGGGAAGGATCCTTTTTGCCTCAGGAAAGCTGAGCTTAGCAAGCATCCAAGCACCATGATAGCAGCCAGGGTCACTATTTCACATTTGATGGATGTCTTTGCAATCATTTGCTACCAGTAAATCCCATTGTGAGTGTGAAAGCACAGAATTAAAAAGAATGCACATCAAGCCATGGAAAATCCATCTTCAGCTTGGCATGTCTGACACCACATGCATACTGCCAGCATGTACAAATCTTTTTCAGCTTCCCTTCCCTGCTTAATTCTCCTAGATTTTCCCAGAGCTGAGATCTCCTGTGTCTGCTAGTTTTGAGCACCAAAGGTTACCACAGACTTACCTCAGCTGCTCCTTGCTCTGTCCCCACAGGTCAATGGTCTCCTCAGGAGCCATGTGCAGGTCCAGGTTGCAGACATTGGGTTTCTGGGGGTACAGCTTGAGACACTGTTTCACCCAGTGACGTTGGCAGCCCGGAAGGAAAGGGTTTGGTATGAAAATAAACCCTGACCATAGAGGAAAAGGGAGGGGGGGGTGGAAAGAAAGTATGATTAGGCATTTAGAGCAAAGGACAGGGGTTTGAGGTACTGAAAAAAAAAAAACCACCTTAAGACTTACAACCACGGACACTGCATTCCAGGGGATGAAAGCTATTAACAAGTCTGAATAGTTAAAACTTTCTTCTTTTTCCCCAGTGAAAACAAATGGTGGTGATCAGGTAAAAGCCACAGAGGGCAGCCAACACCAGTCCAAGTGAAAAAATGACAGTAATTATGATTGTTAATGTTACTGTTAATTAACAAAAGAAAATAACCATGTAGCTGTTCTGTGCATTCATTTAGCCAGGCACCTCAGGCAGAGTTCAAGCAGCAGCTCAAAGAGGAGGGCTAGCAGAGATGCAATGGATTGATTTAATCTGCATCTTAACAGACAAGAGTCCTTGACATAAGATCTGTCATCACCAGGAGTGCTAACAGGATTCTTCACTGGAATTTTCTCCCCAGCACACTAGAGGTGTTGATGGTCTGATGGGAAGATCTGTATTGTACCTACTCTGAGAACCAAGGAGCTCTCTCAAAGACTCAGTTCAGTAAGAGTTCCAAACACTAGATTCACATACAAAGAGAGATAAAGGCACAAGAGGAACAAAGGAAAAGGAGGTTTCAAGGTTTTGCCCTACTGTGTCTTTTTAAACTTCAAAGTTGTATCAAGTTAACCATGGACAAAAATAGATGAAAAAAGGAAGAATCAAGGCTAGGAGTCTCAGTAGGATACTAGCTTGCCTCGTGGCCTTATGAAAGTGGTAATAAAAGCACATAAAAGCTTCCTGCCAGCATGTCTCACAGACTGCTCAAGGTTAAATGAACTGGTTAGAAAAAGAGCCTTCAGAGTATCAATAATGTACTGTCATTCATTTCACTCCTTTCCCTGCACCTTCAGACTATGGCAGCCTTCTGGTATGTTCAGTTACAAGAAGCTTCTTTGCCAGAAACATTACATTTACTGTCTGCTGGCCTCTGCATAGCACAGAAAAATCATATTGCCCTTCCCATCTTTTGATGGGGTGTTCTCAAAGGACTTTGCTATATTAATGATTATTATACTCTGCTATGCATACATTATCTCCAGGTATTAATAAAGACATTGAAGGCAGAAGGACTAGTTACAGAACTCAGAACAAGAAAGAAAATTTTGATTCCTGTTATCAGCAAGAATCCAAATGTTATGATCTTGTATCTTAGAATATGCTCTTGTCTCTCCAAATCTTTCATTGCTTACTTCTAAGGAACCAGATTAGTCTAGATTTACAAAAGACAGAACAAGTAAGTGGTGGATTATTGCTATTCTTCTGATGTCAGGAAAGGCAGAGACCCCTGGATTTCTAATGCCTGCAGAAGCTGCTAACATTCAAGACTAATAGTAGTTCCCCAGATGGCAAACAGTGCTAGAAATCAGTGATTTTTCACACACTAAGAAATATGTATCTGTAGCAATCTTTCTGAGCTGAATAAAGAACACCACAGGCAAGCTTCAGAGGCAACACAACTGCACCTCTTGGCCTTGAAAGAGCTGGTCTGAACGGAACAGCCAAAAGATGAATTCTGTGGGGATCTGCATACAAAAGGAATCTGCCTTGAGGAAGCAGATGCAATTCTCTTACTGCAGCAAAATCTTGCTGCACACTAGGAATTTATAGCTCCTGCAAGTGGGCTCCAGCCTCGGTCAAAGGAAGGATAAGACACACAGATGGCAACCAGACAGCAACCAGAACAACCCTCGTGGAATCAGCCTGTGTCAGTTACAAAGGCAGCATCACCCACATCTCACAGAGCTCACCACACTGCCAAGGAAGTTCACCCAGTTTCCTTAGTTTTATGTTTCATTGTTCAATGGGAGAATGAAACCAAATTACTTCCCTTCCATGTGCCCTACACAAACTAAAGAAATTCTTGTTTTAGAGGGCTACTTGGGCAGTTGTTTAAATATCTTACAGTGCTTTCACGTGCCCAGATAAAGGCAGCTGATAAAATATTTTTCTTGTCCACACGACTTGATTCTAAACAGGACTGAGAATTTGTTAATGTATTTAATTTTTTTTTAGCAAAAGGTTTTCTCTGTCAAAGCCCCAGAAAAAATGCAGTTAAGTGGCACACTTGAGATCCCCACTCCCAATATAATTGCTAGGAAAGACATTTAGACAGAGATAAATTGACAAGTGATATTGGGGCCAAGACTGGTAACTACATCTACCATGAACAGCTTGGAGAAGACTTCCCATCTTCATCACACAGGTGATTATCACTGAGGCAGCAGTTGGTACCTGGAGACTACACCTGATGCTGAAAGGGACTTTGACAAAAGAAAGGAATGACCCAAGGAAGTTCAATGGTGATAATACTGCACCTGGAGCAGAATAACTCCACATTACAGAAGAACCTTCAGTCCATCCTGAGGACCAGGGAGCAGCTGTAAATCAAAGGACCAGGGTGTCTTGGGGGACAAATCATACACCCTTGTGGAAATAAAGGCACATTGACCTCCAAGTAAGCGTTGCCTAAAGGGGAGTTATAGAGAAGGTGGAGCCAGATTCTTCTCAGAGGTGCACAGCAAGATCATGAGAGGCAACAGTCACAAATCACAAGGCAAATTATTAGATACAAGGTGAAAAAAACCCATATAAAATAATCACAAGAGTGATTAAACACTGGAACAGGTGCCCAGAGAGGGGGTAAATCCTTAGAGATTTACAAAACTCCTCCATACAAATGGGCAACCTCATCTAACTTTCAACTTGATGCTGCTGTAAGCAGGGAATTGGACTAGACCTCTGGAGGTCCCTTCCAACCCAAAATCTTCCTGTGATTCTACCAGGTGACCTGGACACCTAAGATTCACTTCAGTTTTTGAAATAACCAATGTAATGAGATGACTCTGTTCCTTAAACAGGACAAGAGGTTCTTTATTGTACACAGTGTTCCACAACATCAACAGATGCTGCACCTCAGCCCTGAAATGACTGTATTTTTCAGACACTTATCTAATTGTCATTATATACAATGAGGAAAAATAGATGCTACAGAAATAGAAAATCTCCATCAAAGGCAATGTGTCTCCATTCTCAGGAGGGATGTCCAGTTATCAAAGACTAGCCAACAGCTGGCCCTTCTGTTCCTACCCTCACAATACTGCCACATCCCACTCTTGTCATCCTGCACTTCAAATAACATTAAATTACACTTAGGGAAACCAAAACAACTTTTTTTTTTTTTTTTTTTTTCAGGCAGGGGAAGGAGGATAAGCTGGAATATACCTGAATCCAAGCAACAAGGTTTTGTTTATTTTTTCTTGAAATCAGAAGTAACCTACCTGGATACCCCTTGAGGCCATAGGCTTTCCACTGGCTAACTGGCTGTAGTCCTGCTCTGGAGGCATCCTGATCACTGACTGAAGAAATACTGAGCTGTGATTTGAACACCTGGTGTGAGAAAAGGAATCTGGTTAAAACAAAAAAAAAAAAAAAAAAAGGAAGAAATACAAAACTCATCCAAAAAACATTTTATACCAATGAGAAAAAAAAAAATCAGCACTATTTGTCCATTTGTACACTACAGCTTCTGCATTATAATGCATTCTGACAGTTAACAATCTCCATTAGAGAGCAATATTTAGTACCTGTAACACTTTATACTTTCAAAGAACCCTTCAAATACCAGTTGCTCGTGCTCCCATATGGTAGATAACTATTCTCATCTGTTATTTAGAAAAGTAAATATTGAAGAATTAAAGAACTGAAAGAATTGAAGGATTTGAAGAAACTGAACAGTATTATATTTTCTTTACATACTCTCTTGGGTGGCAACAACACATGTATTTAAGCTGCAATAAGCCAACACTTGCTGGAAAAAAACCCCAACAAAATAAAGCCAAAACCAAACTCATCACTGTGTTCCCACTTCTTTCTTTAGTGCTGGGAACCACAGTAGGGGCATGTTGGTTCTGTTCTGCCTTAGCTTCCCAGTCCAGCTCTGCACGTGGCTGTGCAAAAGCAGAGGCACAAGGGGAACAGGCAGGCAAGATATCAGGACAGTCTGATGCTGAAGAACATGCACCAAAACAGTTCACAAATCCTGGAGGCAGGGAAGCTAGGCTATGTCACACTCCATCACTTGAAGCAGTTTTCTGAGAGAAAAGGAATAGTATCTGGCCCATTCTGCCTGACCTATAGCTCTTCTTAAAGAGAAAAGCCAGATGTTTTTAACCAGAGGGAAAGAGGAATAAAAGACACTTTCACTAGTAACCTATCAACTGATCTTAAAAGGTAACAGGCACAAAAAGAACATTAAGAAGAGTGGACAGATGCTTGTGATGCTTTCAAGGACTTCAAATTTCACAGAAGGGCTGTAATGCTGGAATCCTTTATGGGATAAAGGTCTGTTTCAGGCCCAAGAAAGGCTAATATGTTAACAGCTCCCTTGTTTAATTAATGTTTGTGCCTTGAACAATTTCATATAGGTCGGATTTTGCATCCCATTAGGAAGATGAAAATTAAAGAAAAATAGGTAGAAAAATCCCTGATTAGCAATAGAACCATAGAATGGCAGGGACCTCTAGAGATCATCGAGTCCAACCCCCTGCCAACACAGGCTCACCCAGGGCACAATGCACAGGAACTTGCCCTGATACCCAGTCAAATGTTTATTATAGGGGGGTAAAACTGGAGAAGAAACTTGACCAAGGGGAGGACAAGGAGAACCCTGGGCACTACAGGGCACAGCAAGGAGAAGCTGATGCTTCAATTATCTCAGGGCCATGACAAGGACCAGCAGGTCCAGGAAACAGCATCAACTCCAACAACTTGCTTTTTTCCATCCACATTTTCCTCTGCTTAAGTAAGACGTGGTTCTATTCCAGATCCCTCGCCGCAATGTAGAGGGACTAATAAACATTACTGAAAGAAATAAATGCAAGCCAAAGAGCGAAGAGGCAGCGTACTGGGGCCGGGGCAGCACCTTGCACCTCCTGCCCGGCCGGCCCAAGGGATCCTGCTTCTGAGGGGGGCCCCTCGGTTCGCGCCGCAGGGAGAGGGCAGAAGGAACCCAGCGTTACCTGGCCCCCCGGTACAGAGAAGTCCACTACGCCCCTCAAGTCCGACGCGTCACGTTGGCGGTAGAAGCGAAAGAGCCGGCGAAAAGCATCTTCCCCACCCTCTCGCCTCAGGGCCGCCGCCGCCATTTTGAGCACGGCGCGGCGGGCGGTGCTGCGCGTCTGGCGGGGCGGGGCGGGGCGGG
>JAOEGS010001005.1:99923-122904 GCA_025447755.1 Corythornis vintsioides | reverse complement strand
GCAAATGTTTTAATCTGCGTGAATTCAGAGTAGCTATATTGTATATATTTTTGCCATTAAAAATATCAAATTAATTCTGGTATATATTAATAATATTTTATATACTTTTAGGACAGATTAAAGACTTGTATATAGTGCTTTTCAGATATATTTAAAGCATTCACTATGATTTGTTTGGTTTTTTTAAAGAATGTTCTGTTTTAGGGGCAGCATTATTGCATTTCAGCAATAATATCCTGAAAAATACCTGTAACAAGGTATTTTATCTGAAAGCCCATCGTAGCTTTCTTATTATGAGTTTCAAGCTTCTGCAACAATAAAAGTGTTCTTATTCAAATGTATATTATCACGTTAGTTCCTCTAATAGCAGCATTCCATGATATCAAACTATAAATAGATCAAGAAACAATTGCACAGAGTACGTGTTATTCATCATCATATTTTGTATTTTGTTCTTAG
Source organism: Corythornis vintsioides (assembly GCA_025447755.1). NCBI lineage: Eukaryota > Metazoa > Chordata > Aves > Coraciiformes > Alcedinidae > Corythornis > Corythornis vintsioides. The sequence goes on along the minus strand of JAOEGS010001005.1, from coordinate 122,445 downwards.
ATATCAGACTTTTGAATGATCATATGGAGTATTGGCATTGAATACAGAAAGAATGAAGTTATTTCCTCTGAGTACACATGTGCTTTCTATCTGTGTTTCCTTGGGATATAAAAAGTTACTGGTTTAGTTCCATTGGTCATTTTTATTGTCTTCCTGACGACAATGAAAATTGCACAAGGCTCCATATAAAAGCATCTCCAAGTGTATATTAAACCTATGGTATATTTTTTTTGTGAGTAGAGAAGATTATACTCTTAGATAATAAATCTCTGTGTGTGTATCAACAAGATGTTTATTTTTTTTTTCTTCCTAGATACACCTTTAGTTAAAATAATTTCTTCCAATTCATGGCCTGAAGAAGGACAATCTATAGTTTTGACTTGTGAATCCAAAGGAAAGCCAATGTAAGTGATTTACCAAGTAATACGTTTTTGTTATTTTCCTTATTCTGCTGTGATTGCAATCTTCAGCTGCAGAAATCTGCTGGTTTTGTTTCATCCTGGGGTGTAAAGTAATCTCTGGTATAGAAAACCCCTTGAAGCCTGTCTTTGTTAAGTGTCTACAGAGAATTGGTCTTTGTCATCTATTTTAGCTTTCAAGATTTCCAGCTGCGAGAGTTTTGGTTGTTTTTTTTTTTTCAGTCAGGTAGATCAACCTGAAAGAAGTGCAGGCTTAATCAGTCACTGTTTACATCACTGAACTGATGATAGAAAACATCTTATGAAAATCTTCCTACATCAAATAGTCTCAGAGAAAATATATTGAACTTTCTGGATGCTTTGGCTGTCATTTACAGGGAAATTTGAAGTTTAATGATATGTGCAAGTTGGCTGCCTGTTTCTACCAGAATTTGGAAATAATGTAGACTACTTTAAGAATACAAATTGCTTTACTTGTAAATTAACACCTCTGCCATCAATTTATATATGTAAATACATATTTCTAGCATAGAATCTACTATTTAAAAATACTTCACTCTTTAAACCAGTATCTTCTTGGATGAGCTGTTACATATTTACCCATACAGATACATAAATAATGAAATTGCTTGACATTAAGTTAATATTATCAGGTTTCTTACATACTGACCTTCCACTAAAATGTTTAATATATAGTGTTACATGGAGTGATGATAGACACCTTTACAATAGTCTTGAAAATGACAGTGCAATAATATTTTGGTTCTAGAAAAGGTACAAATTATATACAAAAATCCTATCACCTAGGGCTACATTTTTCCCTGGTGTGACTTTAGTGACTTTATAGAATTGCTTAATATATGAATCTGAAGTCAGATTTCAGTCAAGTCAGTCATTTAAGTCCAAAATTTCTATTTTGAAAAGCTCCTCTGAGTTTGATCTGGCATAGTTGAAGATGCATAAGTACTTTTCTTTTTTTATATGTACTACGTGCCTCTAACATTTTAAAGAAACTCCATCCAAATCTTGACTAGGCTGAGAAACTCTTCATCTAGCTCATGCTTCTACCCTTCTTAAGAGCAGAACACTATAGGGCTGTCCAATTAGACTTACATGGTCTAATCAGTATGTGGGGAGGAAGGAGGAATGGGTGTAATACCAACTAGGGCTTCTAGTCCTCCAATTATTTTGCCTGCCTCTGAGTATTACAACAAGGAGTCATGATGCTTTTCATTTTCTGAGTTTATGGGAATAATTTCAATTGTCTTATACTACTGTGCAGATGTTTAATCTGACCTGATGACCTGGGCTTTGCTTTGCATTCAGTTGAGAGATTTAGGTACTACTAGGACATGACTGGTCTGCTCTGCATTAGACAGTAACAGAAGAGAGAGCCAGAATGGATCATACCTCTGCCACTTTCTCTCCACTAACTACATGGAGTTTAGACAGTTATTTCAGTCAGTTAACTATCTCTATGTTTTGGGATACCAAATATAGATGTCTAAATATAGACATTTATATAAAATTATATATCTATGTATAATTTTGGTCAGAGGCACCTTCTTTGTCTACAGCTTACAACCACGTTTTCAGAATCTTCATTGAAAAAGGGTTAACAATTTTTTTTCACATGCCAAAGATAGACTCTGTTAGAGAAAGAGACAATTAATCTGCTCAGATAATAGATTTTCATCTACACTTCTGTACCTGTTCATCATTTCTGAAGGCAGTTTGAAACTATAAAAGAGGTATGTTTTAGCTTGACATATGCAATGTTTTCTTTTTGGTACACAATATTGTAGATATGCTTTATATGTTACTGTTATGAGATAGTAGTTAAAACATAATAATTAAAATGCAGCTTCAGTTGAGGTGCTTCCTGCTTTTTTATTTTATTTAAATAAAATGCAGTTGCATATTTACCATTAAATTTGAAATTTGCATTTCAAATGCAAAGCTCACATGTGGTTTTGAAAGGGCAGGCAAATAAAAACTCCACACTGCACAGAATTATGAAGGCAGGGCACCTGTATGTGGTAGCTGTAGAGGCACAAATATTTTGCCAATAAATGCACCTCTAATTGTTCATGCCAAGAGAGCTGCCAGCATCAGCTGCTCTGTATTGCTTCAATAGGTCAGTCTTTCACCACGCAGAGCCAATAATAAATAGGTATCCTCCTGAGAGCAGTTTGCCTTTGTTTAGCATGAGAAACAGTAATATCATGCTCCCAACCTACATTATGATTACCTTCTGGCTTGCAGAGAGAGGGGAAGTGGAGATGTCCACAGAGACCAAATATGTCAGTGTCACAAGGTAAGTGATGAGCTGTAGGCTTCATGGAGAGCTCAGAACCAACCACGGTCCTTCATAGCTATTTACACACCATGGGTGAATTTCTATTCACTGTCAACTTTATGTCACAGTTACAACAGGCTCTCCTATTTCCTCTAGGCAGCAGTGAATCATACCAGTAAATGAACTCTTACTTCTAGGTACATTTCTCTCATATTCCAGAGCAATTTTCACAAGCTTCAAAATGACATTTGAGATGAAATTGGAGAAAGAATGAAGCCAGGTTGTGGCTGTGGCAACATTCACTGAGACATTACTGAGACAGCATTTGTGCAGATTGTTGTCCAACTGATTGATGCACAGTAGATAGACTGAATTTTAGCTTTCCTTTGGAAAATTCTGTTGAGTGTGTTTGTGTCAGCTTAGTCTTTTCTTAAGCAACACACTGGTTTTTGGTTTTGTTTTTTTTTGTGTGTGGTTTTGTTTTTGGTTTGGTTTGAAATTGACCATTTCCAGTCATCTGTGCTTACAAAGTTTTTTTTAAAAGTCAATGTTCTCTTACAACAGTGTGTAGAAGTTGTAGCTTCTACACACTGTTGTGTCTGAAAAAAAACCCATTTATTAACTCAAAACTGACCAAAAAGTGAACTCAAAAACTGCTCCATACTAAAAGAAAGGTTCAATATTTAATACTTGTAGTCAGCACTCCCACCAAAGCGTGCATGAAATATGGGGGGTTTTCAAGTCAGTGTCATTTCAGCAGAAAGGATGTCAAAATATAATGGAATAATTAGGGCACAGGAAACAGAGAGAGAGTTGGCTGTCTCCTGTGTGCTTTAGAAAAATTTCTTTCCATTCTCTGGGGCTCACAGGAATCATAGTATAGTTGGTTGACTAATGTAAAGTGAATATTTGGCCTCGTTTGAAATAAATAGAAACAATTTTTATTTCAGGAGAAATGTATCCTTCATTAGAATGATATTTTTATATGGTCATGAGAAAAGCTATAGAGAAAAGCAAAATCAGTAATAAAAACAATTATTATGTGTATACAGTAATATAAAGAGTAGTCTAATAAATATTTTAATATAAGAAAAAAATGATCACTTTTAATAATGAGGACACACCAAATAGTCAAGCTTGCACTATAAAACCATTGTAAATTATCTGTGTGGTATCACCATGGAAAATTCTGACTCTCTAGTATCTATTTAAAGAACACTCCATTGAGTGAGACAAACGTTTTGCAAAGGCTGATGGAAACAAGTAGTAATACCAGTTATTGGTACTGGGGACATGGTTTAGGGACACTGGCAGTGTAGGGTTAATGGCTGGACTTGATGATCTTGAAAGTCTCTTCCAGCCAAATCATTCTGTGATAACACATATACAACTCTGTCAGTGACTCCAGCAAGTGGCTGTTTCATTTAAGAAGCACCTGAGCAGGGTTGTAGATGAAAAGGGAAAATTTAGTTAAGAGACCTAGGATTCAGTCACCTGAAAGCAGCAGAGCCTGGTCTCATACTGGCTGGTGTTCAGTCTACTACCAGCCAGGACCCCCAGGTCTTTCTCAGTTTAGATGTTGAAATTTTCATCTGTCCTTGGTGAATTTCATTGCCTCCCATGGGGGACCTGTTGGCCCATTCCCCCAGCCTGTGGCAGCCCCCTGAATAGTGGCCTTCCCCTTTAGTAATCTCAGTATAGCCAAAGTTTGGTGTAAGCAATCAACTTATGGGGGTTCATTGTACTGCCTCAGCCAGGTCTTTGATGTTAAACAGTTAAACATCACAGGACTCAGTGCAGACTCCTGAAGATGCCTGCTCTTAAGCAACCACCAGTCAGTGGTCCAGAGAGTTTTTCACTCATTGAGTAGTACACACATCCAGAACAACACTAACATTCTATACTCCATTCAAAGAGCAGCACTGGAGACTGTGACCAAAGACTTGATAAGGTCAAGGTAGACAATATACAGTCTTCTTCATCTACTGATCATGTAATTTCTTCAGAATTTTTATGTTTGGTAGTTAGAAAATTAGCGAAACATTGATTTCATTAATCATTTTTTACAGGCTTAAGATATAATGTATTATAAAGAAAAGATGTAATTCATCTTCCTTCCTCTGAACATTAGTTCAGACTAATTCAGACTGGAAAAACATCTGAACCCAAGGAAGGTATTTTGAGAAATGCTAGAAGGGATACATGTGGATTTACTGATTTACATTATATGATAAGAACCATCATAGTACTTTGCTTCCTGAAAACTGTGGTATTATGGGCAGGATATAACCTTTGAATTTTACTGCCTCCTTCAGTGGAATAGTAGTTATGAATGGTAACTATGAACAGTAGTTAGTGGAAGTTATGAATAGTAGCTATGAATAATCTGTATGACTCGGGTCTTATTTGATGCATGTCCTCAGAACACAGAATTAAAATAATTTCTTCATAGGTGTTCATATATTTCTTCACTCTGATATCTGAAAACTTGGCAAATATTTAAATGTTTAATTTTATCACACCTGTGGACAGTTAGAGTATTCAATTACCTCAAATTCACAACTGGAAACTGAAGCAGAAAAAAAGTCCTAAGCTCAAAATTGACGAATGGATCACACACATTTTATGTCTAACATTGGACCACATTTTCAAAAGAGTATTTGACATTACATCGCATCACACTCAGAAGGCAGCTTATTGCTGGTTTGAATTGTAACATTGAGTTCTTAGTACATCTACAAATCTATGCTCAAGAGTCTGAAACAGGGAACTAGCATAGAAAATTGTGAAAACCCTCTTGACATTCAGCTGTTAACATTTTGGTGTACATAGTTTGCCAATATTGCTTTGAAATTACATTATAATGGCAGATTGCGATTCTGAATCATTAGTCTAATGACCAGCTTTTGTCCATGTACAATTCTTTCTTTCCCACTTTGATATGATATAGTTCCCAACTTCTCTAGCAGGTGAGATGGAGGTTCTGGAAGAAATTACCTCATTTTCTGCATAAATTTTATTCACTGCAGAATCCTCTCTGGATTGTGCCATGAATACCTAGCAGCCTAGAAAGGAATGCTAATATCAACTCCATCTCTGTGAATTATCATAATGAATCTGGAAAAGCATGCATGTTTCTGTGTTTCTAAATCACCTTGCAGATTGAATCCACAGCCCAAGCTGGATGCTCAGGCAGTATCAATAAATATTAATGATTTGGAAAATTGGATTAATTTGTCCATATCTAGGATGAAATATTATTCTAGCAAAATATGAATGTGGTATCAAAGTATTTCTCCCTTAATCTTCATACATGTTCATAAGAAATACTGAATTAGAAAAGTCTATTTCCAGGTTTCTTTGGAAGGGACCACCAGCTGAAATCAAGTAGGTAAAAGAAAGAAGGAAGTAGTTAGATACTGGAGTTTCAGAGTTTCATGTTTAGATCTGGACAGTCTTTTTCACAGCAGAAGGGTGAAGTCTGTCATAAATGCTATGCATGTAACAAACTGGGAGCCTCCCCAGCATCCTGCATCTTGATCCCAGAACTAGCACTGACCTCTACTACCTCTTCTTTTATCAGATTTATGCTTTCTATGCATTCTGAGTTTGCAGTTAGGTTTCCAGGGGCACATGTGACACAGCTCTGGCCAATATTATTTAAATATTCTGTGTGTCTCTTCTGCCTTGTTCTGTTTCCTTTAAAAGTGTCCTCTTTCCTTTTTTCTTTTTATTTTTTTTTAGCCAGTGCATATTCATCTTTGTACCTTCATCCTATTTAGGCTGTCTTTGTATTCTTTTCTGTTTGGAAATGTAAGCTTCTGTTTCTCCAAAAGGAACTATTTGAGTAAGTGATTGTTAACTCAAAACCAACCTACTGCTAACTTGATCTGGTAGGATATAATCCATGTTGGCTAATGTTAATCACTCAGTATTCCACTGTTGCTGTCAAACATGTAGAAATGTATTATCATCTTCCAAACTTGTGCATTAAGCATCTAGATCCTCCACTCACGTAGCAGCAGTGTTTACATGAAGAAAGCTTTATTGGTGTTAGACGTTACACTTCAAGTCCTTTCAGTCAGGAAAGTAAAAATCTATCATGTGCAACTTATCACACATCATCTGACAGAAGTTTTTTAGATTGGAATATACATAACTGTTAATAATGGTCACACTCTTCAGTATCTGAATTTTATGCCCAGTTTATTTTTAAAACAATTCTAGTGAATAGTCACTGATGCCAACCCGAATCTCTGCTGAAGACAAACTTGGCAACATTTCCCAGTACTATGCCATTGTGGCTGTAATTACTTTCTTTGGACAGTTGACCAGTTTTTAAATTATTGTCATTTTGAAGGAATTCTAATGATATTTCCTGCCTTGATTTAGTAGGCATCTGTTATGTGCTATGTTGAATGACTGCTCACTTTCAGTAAAATGCTCTAAAACCTTATGAAGAATATCATATGAATCGTAGAAAAAGTCTGCCTCATGAAACTTTCCAGATAGTTTGTTTTTGCAAGAAAGAGCCTTTTAAAGAATTATGTAAATATTCAGCTTGAAATCTTCTACACCAATATTTCATTGACATTATATCTCCACCGTGGAATTATAGTGTGATGCAGTAGATTTACCTGTATTAAGAAGCAGGTAACATTTTTGCTGAGACACAGCATGTATATTTAATAGATTAAATTTCAGTTTGTGTTAAACATCCTGGCCGTCTGGGAGGTTGTATCTCCTTTTTGCAGCTGGGACCCTGTATGCTTTTTCACAGTATTTGCAAGGAGTAGGGAAATTGGTATTATACAAAGTATGACACAAAAAGAAGCAGGTGGGAGCATTAGTGCGTGTCTGAAAATTACACTTTACAATACAGCTTCCTGCAGTGCTTAAGAACTTCCCCTTTATTGTTCTATAAAACGATCACATTGCCTAATAGGTTCAATTCAATAATTCCTTTTCCTCTTTTTTTCTGTCCCTTTTCTGTAGTGTTTACACATAAAATGGTGCAGAAAGTACAATGTGAAAAGCAACTAAATGCAGCATTTTTAGTGCTCATTAAATCCATTTTGCATGTGTATGCCTTGCAAAATAATTATTTTCCTTGTGCTCAGGTGAAGACACACTCAAAAATAAAAAAGGTCCATGAAATTGAATAATATATAAATCTGATATACAGTAATGGTAATTCTAATTGAATACTGGACAGGAAGCTACAGGTAAAACTATGGCAGTTTTGAGTCAGCCATTAGTAGAATATAAGAAGACACTTTAGCATAACTCTTACAGTGCAAATCATGCTCATGGTATTTGCACTGTTCCACAATTACAGAAACAAAATTTGTTCCCTGTATAGCAGAGCTGGAACAACCAGTGTTAGGAGAACAGCAGTTCATGGCATATCTGCATTTTTAATCTAAATTTATAGCAGCATAGTTCCCTGAGACCATGTACATACTGTAGGCTAGCAGGGTAAATCACCATCCCTCTAAAGGAAAATACGCATTTAAGGAACAGTGAAAGGAGGGCACCTTAAAATCAAATTAGGATTTCTTCCTTTTTTTTTTTTTTTTTTTTCTCCTTTATATTTTGTGTCTTTTCATTCAGAAACTCACATCTCCTGTTCTGAAGATACAGCCTCTCTTTGTGACACTGGGCATTGATTTTGGAATTGCTACTTTTCCTCTATTGATGATTGTACTGCTCTTTTCTGCATTCTTACCTTTTCAGTTTATTATTTTCACATGTGTTGTTGTTGTGTTACTGCTTAGAAACACTACATTGGTCACTTTAAAAATGAAATGATAAATATTTTAGCAAGGCTTAAGAAGTGCTTCTGAGATGAACTGTGATATCCCCGTGGTAGGATCCAGCCACACCTGCTCAGATGCAGCAGTGCTCACCCCAGAGCTGGGTGAGCTCACAGGGTTCAGGGGAGTGTGGCTCCTCAGGGGATGGTAGGAGGGAGGTAATTGGGAGACAGGTCAATGTTTCTACTTATTATTGTTATTTAATTGTGATCTGGGGTTTTTTTTATTGTTTTCTACTGCTTTCAAATATTCTGTTTACCATCTTACTTTCCATGTACAATTTGTAGAATGCCTCAAATGGAATCAGCTTGTTCTGCTGACTGAGAGTCTGAGGGACATCAGTCCACGGAACATAGAACCATCTATGTTAAGTTCATTCTTTTTAATTTATTTACTTGCATTTTGCACCTAGAGGCAAAAAAATGGTTTAGACAATTATATGGTAATCAACATCAAAAAAGGGAACTACATAAAACTGAAAATTCTTGTTAAAAAGAAGTTAAAAGGTGCAGCTAAGAGAATTAAATCATTCCAGGCAGTCAGAGGTCTAGCTAGAAAAATAAAGAGTTTAGAACCAGAGGGTCAATACATTATCACCTAGGAGGAACACTTGAGAAATTGGTGAGGCTAAACACAATAGAAAGCAAAGCAGTAAAAATGGTGAAGCCATCATTTGAGAAGCTGAAATTGTTTTCACAGGAAAGAGAAGATCCTTAGATTTTGGCACATTAAATATGAAAATGCTGTAAACCAGATTACCATAAATAAATAAATAAACACATTTGGAGGAGCAAACAAGAAAGGCAATTGAGAGTAATAGTTAATCTTTCTTGAAATATATCAGGAAGTGTGCCAGTACATATCTAGGATCCACTGAGGATCAAAGTTTAAGGGGAAGCCATGTAAATTTGCTATATCCATAATTACTGTGGAAGAAGTTGGGTGTATTACAGACTGCTACTTGCTCACCAGCAAGAATTTCTTGAATGGACTGTGGAGAAGGATGTGGAATAAATGGGCAAAACAAGCAGTAACAAGCCAGCAGGACCAGATGGTTCCACCCTGACATTCAAAGGGAATTGAAGGATGAGATTGATGAATTACAAACAGTGACAGGAAACTTCATGCTTAAAACCACCTTGTTAGCTCAGGAAAACAGGGCTTCAGGAGAGATCTTTGAATGTGCAAGTCTGTAGAACTGACATCTGATCTTCACAAACAGTAAAAACTATAAAAAGGACTAGAATTAGCAGACATTTGAGTAAAAACAATTTTTTGTGAGGGGAATATCTTTTGGAGAGGGAAAATCCTATCTTTTAAATGTATTGGAGTTCCTTGAAGGGCCCAGAAAATATGCCTTGTGGTCTACTTGGTATTGATGGGAGATATTACAGATGTTTCCAAAATAGTTAATGACAAATAGATTGTTGTTAGCGATTGTTGGTTCATTCTCTCTTTAAATAGAAATGTTTAAGGCTAAATTATGCTAGTAAGAACCAGTTTTGTCACAAAACAAGGAGGTAATTTTTCATACAGTGACTGGTAAACTTTGGGAACTTGTTGCAGTGGATATGGCAGATGATAAAAATTTGTGGTCATTCAAGGGTAAATTGCATAAGTTCGTGGAATGGAAAATCCCTACAGTTTACAGAATAGATTTCAACTGTGCTTAGTGACAGAATTGCCCTAGATAGTTGTAGGTCAGGGGAGTGCTTGGGGAGGCAACATCTGTGCTTGGCCTGTTCCCTGGATGTCTGCTTATCCCTGGTGTTGGAGAAAAGGCACTGGGCTAGGTGAACTTTACTCTGATCCAGTGCAGTTGTTTTGGTGGTGTTAAGCATTGAACAGAGACTGTTGTGGCTTCTAAGACTATGCTAATGGAGCTGGATCCTGTTGAGTGCTTGAGGATATCTTCTTTACAGTGCTATAATTACCATGAAGTTACTAATGAATAATTTTCTTTGTGAGAGAAGTTTGTGTGAACTAAAGTACTACCCCTGTCTAGAAATAATGATACATTTGGGAGAAGAAAACTCCTGTAAGTAAATAAAGTTTCTCTCTTCTTTTTCCCTTTATTGTATTACTGTTTTCTAAGTTATTTTTAGTTGTAAAAGAAATTGACACAGATCATGGTATAGAACTTAGCTCTGAAATATAAATAATCCTAAATTCCCAGGGTACTGTTATTAAGGTTTCATATATTATCTTGAAAGCATGAAGCATTTTATTATTCATTATGATCTAAGAGAATGTGCTTCAACATCAGCTTTTTTTGACACTGGTGAAAAAATATAACTGAGGTACAAAGAATTTATGGAGTATTTCCATTCCTTTGGTGCTCCTATAACTGTTATAAATAACAACAAACATTTGGTTTCTTGTTGTGAAGAACCCATGATTCAACTAAAGATCTTAGAAATGTCATTGTTATGGCTCATTATTAAAGGTATGTGGTGAAAAGAGGGTATTATGCTACATCTCCAGAACTTCATGATGTTCTTACCTGCACTGAAAGTAAAGTGCATACCTTGGTTAATGAGGGTTGGTACTGAAGATTTTGTATAGTCCTTGCTTGTCATTCAAGTTATGGTACTTTTATCAGCTCTCTGGGTGTTGTCACTGCACCTCAAGTGCATGGAAGAATTTTAGTTTAATGAGGCTTCTCCTTGACTGTGCCTTCCATCAACAGCAAGTGATTTGAAACAAACAGTACTTGGACAAGCAAGTAACTGAATGAAATTTTCAAATATTCACTTAATGGAGAAAGTGGAAGTGAATCAGCCATTCTCATTTTCCTCTTTGATTCTTATGCCAGCAAGCATTTGACCTTAGCTCATAAAATACAGCTGGTGTTTCTTAGGTAGGATGTCTCAGCCTAGTCTAATAACAGAGAAAGAGATTCTTCTGTTAGGGTACAGCTCTTAGTGAAATCTGCACAAGTCAGGTATGTGAGTATCCATCAGTGTCTCAGCCTGAAATATCTTAAGCATTCTAAATTCCTGATTTATCAAAGGACAAAAAAGTATCATAATTTTTGTTCATTAATACCTTTATATACCCTTCAGGCTTCAGCCATCAGTAAGTCTATCACCAACAGTCATAATGTTGATTAGAGAAGAAGAGAAAAGGGAAATGAAAACGCAGAGTGATGGTAGTTACCTCCTGTTTCTTCTTTCTTGCAGTTTCCACCATTATCTCTATGTGGCACTTCAGCATAGCCTGTTTACATAAAACTAGCTTCAGAAAATGTCCACTTTTTAATCCTATAACAGTAAAATGTAGAACATTTAAAGTGGTGGTGAAGCTGTTTCTGCTATTTTCCTGTTATTTATGATAAATTAGTATTTTCCCCAGCTCTTGTGGCCCTGGCTGGGGATCCAGTGTGCTTGTAAACTTGCATGGAGAAACACAATGTTATAAATGGATCTGAAGATGTGCCAGTTGAGAAGATATTTTCCTGTGCTCTATGAAATGCAGAGTAACTAAGATGTGCACGTCCTATCATTATGCTCGGCTGCTGCTCCCCTATCCCCAGCAGTACTTCATTAACATTAGGAGCATAGCTCCTGGTTAATCCCAGTAATTTTCAGCAGCCATTCTGATGCATCCACTTGAGCACCATATTATCTTAATACTGCTGACATTTGCATGTCTTTGAAATATGTTTTTTTTTTCTGATATTGTCCGTTTAATCCACTCCAGTTTCTGTCATCCTTTGTTCTTATAGTCATGCTTTACTTACAGCTGATGAAAAAGAATAATCTACTAATTTCTCAATAGCTCTTAAAGGTTAAGAAGGAATCAACAAGGTGTAAACAGCAGTATAAGAAGCCCAGAGATTTAGTTGTTTGAACACAGACTACATAATTAGAAACCTATAGAACTAGAATTATAGTGAAACCTGGACATTAGGATTTCTATATCTAATTGACCATTTTTCATCTGAATGAAATTTTCACATGCCATTTATTATCTCAGCTGTACTCTGACAGAAAAGAAAAAACCCTAGGAATAGAAATAAAATATTTAAGCAAGGTGTGACAATTGTTCTTTATATTCATTTATCTGTAAGTTTCTCCTCTTCTACCCCCACTTATCTGAAAGTGTATGTCTTATGAGGCTTAAAGGGGATTTGTCTTTCTAATGTATACATCAATATATGGCACTGATCCCAGGCAGAACAGGTCAAGGGCATATATTACTGAAGTGTTTCAGTACTGGTCCTGAGTACTTCCAGCTCCAGAATTTAAAAGGAGCTTTCAGGGCACCACTGTTTCTCTGCTTCATCTTTTACCCATTTTTCTGACTGTACTGATGCTGCTGTTACCTGAGTGAACCCCACATCTTTCTCCATGTGAGATTACCTGGCAGTCAGTCTGAAACTTGGACTCTGCTGTCTTTGCATTCCTCAGATGAGGTGGGAGTACTGAGTCTATCTTCCCTCTCTGTCTGCAGCAGTAGTGAAGATGCACCTTAGGGAGGTCTCTCCCACTTCACTTTCTTGCACAATCTCCTAAAAGCAAGGTTGTGACTTGCCCTTAATTATGGCTGTGTCATTATGGATATCTTGTCCAGTGTTACTGCCTGTGAGAGCTGTTAACTTCATGGCAGATAACACATTGTATATCCACCTGACAACTCCTTGTTGTTCCATCTGTCTTTATCAGACCTTCAATACAAGACTTCTGATACAAAAACAGCACCTTTCCTGCTTCATAGAAATTGGAATACACATTATCTAATCTGTGGTCAAATCCAAGCTGACCCCTGAAAAGTATTACCAAGAACTTTGTCCTTGAGCTAGTGTCAGTTAGCTGCTGGTGGCAGTCACTTCTGCAAGACATCCATTCCCCAGAAAGTAAGGCAGGATTTATGACTTGAGATTTTTTAATGTATTTTTTTTTTCTTTGCTGCTGCTCTACTGTTTTATTCCTCTCCTTCTGTCTTTTTAGCCTCAGGAATCTTTTTGAAAGAGATGTTATGCTTCCATGGAGGATGGGGATTTTTCCTGGTTAAAATTTAAAAGAATTGTAAATTATTTATAAACTTACAACATAAAATGTAACAGTATAGCCATACATACCATTGTTTTCTACAGGCAGGAGATTTTAAAGTGCACTTTTTATGAAAGCTGTTCACTCACTATAGAGGTTTTCGTGTTCTCTCTGAACTTTAGGTTTTTTGAGCCTCAGACTTAAAATACTTAAGAAAAAGTGTGGCTGGTGTGGAAACATCTGATGACTTGAGACAATATAAAGGAGTGGAAATGTTGTTTGGGAAACTGGTCAGATTCAGAGAAAGTTGGAAGAGGGTGGGATGGGCGAAATGAGACACCAAGAGTTTGAAAATAAATAGAGAATATGACAAGTGAGGGTGAGATTTGGGCAAAATGGAAAAACAGAAAATGAGATTATAGAATGGGCACTATCCAGAGCAGGTAGCTGAAGGCACTCACTGTTCTCTGTTATGACAGCCCATTGAAATGAGCATATCTGCATTAGTCCCACTTTCTGTCTGAGGAGGTAGCAAGGCAGATGCCCAAAAAAAAGGGTGAAGAAAATCAACAGCCCCTTAGAAAGCACACAGTGGTTTTAATCTTAATTTGATTCAAGAAGGGGAAGGATTTATGCACAGAATTCTCCTCTACTTTTTTCATCTTGAACTTTTGTATGTTTGCAAGATGGGAGCAAGCAGCTCCAGTATAAGACATAGATCTATAACATCTTTTTTTTTTTTTCTCCTTTTTCTTTTTTTTTTTTTCAAGACTGTTCTAAAAAGTCTACTGGCAGTGTCCCATCAGTGTGTGAATAAAAGCTGTTATAGAATGGAAACTGGAAGCCTCCTGATAAAAAATGTGTATATATAGGGTATATACGTCATACACACAGCTAATGCAAAGTTAAAAAATTCCAATGGTAATTAGTCTGACTGCTCAGAAAGAACCCAGTTCTGAATTTAAAAGCTCATCTGACAAGTACAACCATGTCAAAATATTGGCAGGGCCTAGTAAATGTAAGAAAAATTGTGGTCAGTTTTAAATATCAAGAGGGAAAAAAAAAAAGGCGAAGAATCCATTAGTGGAGACAATTAGATTTAAATTTCCTGAACAAAATGATCCACAAATTCTACCACTTAATTTGATGAAGAAGTTCCATTAGAGAAATGAGCAAATTGGTTGGATACTGATAATAATAACAACAATGAAACACTTAAAAGACTGCAGGAAATTTTACAAGTAATCTGAAGAGTTCAGATTTAAAAAAAAGCAAAAACCAAACCCACAAAAAAAACCCAAACCAAACTTGAAAATAAAAACTTGCAAAAGTATGCCTTTAGCATAGAGAAAATGTCAGACCTGGAAGAATACTGGATATATACTTGGGGAAATATTGAGTGCCACAATAAATCGGTTTAAAAGTAGAAATGGAATCAATAAATTAATTCTGATGTCCTATTATGAAACTTAAGCATTATTGTTCATCAAAAGAATAAAAATAGAAGTATTTTAAAATTCTTTTTTATATACAAATAGTAAAACTATAGTATCTTAGAAGAATATTATTTGGATTTATTTTCTCATTTTAAAGCACAGAGTTGGAAACCATCTGAAATCTTTCAGAGATTTCTTAGCACCAAATTAAGACTGCCAATCAGTAAGTAATTAAACATTCTTAAAACTGCTAAAAAAACTAAAATACTTTTTGCACTTCCACGAGAGTTAAAAATATTTTGCTACAGCTTATCCTGAAACACAGATGTCTGAACTAAACTGAAAAGATTGGATATTTAGAATGCTACATAGATGTGCCTTCTCTAGAACTTGCTATTAGAAAATATGTTTTATGTATTGGAATGATATAAAGTATTACATTACTGTATTCCTACAAAAATGGTTCTGAAGCAGGCAACTATCCCATAAAACAAAGGGCTTTTGTTCTTGGTGGTATTGATCCTCAAAGTGGGTTTAAACATAATTCCAAGTGTAATACTTGAAGAGCAGAAATTATTCTTCATGTCTGTTATTAAGTACTAGCAAAAAGTATGTTAAATGAAAATATTCCTTATTAAAGTATTTTTATATAGTCACACTCAGTGTTCAAGTTGTTATGGTAATGATGTATTAACACCATTTGAGATTCCTGTAATCTATTTTTTATCATGTAAGCAACTTTTTCAAAGGCATAATACACTGCAGCTATCTTCAAAATTTCTTATTTCTATTCTTAGAACTCTGAATTCTTGACAAATTTTTATGATATAAAAAGTAAAAATCTAGATTTTGTTGCCACCTCATTTTTAAAATATATTGGTATTTTATTCTTAACCATTTTAAAAACATGATAGAGGGCACCATAAATATTCTTTAGCTATATTTTGTCTTCTGCTATACTTAAAAGTAGACACAACTATAATAGTCACTTCAGATATTCAGTTTCCTTCTCAAAAAAAAAAACCAAACAAAACAAACTTTATAAAAGCTACTTAGGATATTCTTGAATAATTCTTTTTGGGAGAATAACACTCTATGAAGGTTAGTCAGGCTTTGCAGATCTACAAAATCACAGTTCTTATCACATAAAATAAAACCTGTCTATCCAAGCATTTTATGAAAGGCTAGTGATTGTGGATATTGACGTTTCAGGTAGATGAAATGCTCCCAAACCAGCTGATCCCTAGATGAGGCATCAGACTGAGACTTTATATAAACAAGAGATTCCCTCAGGATTTACACTTTCAACTGGATGATTAACTGACAAAGCTAAAATCCAGATTCTCAATGAAGAGTAATTTTAAGTTTCAAATTAAGGAAGCAATCATTCCCTCGGATGACTTTCAACATTGCACCATGATGTCAATGGAAAATGCTCTGATAAATGCTGTGATACCTTTCCCAATACTCCTTGGAGTATATCCACTAGGTTATGTCTTTATGGGCTTCAGATAGTACAAATGTGCCCCTTGAAAAAGTAAAAGGCAACAAAAATTAATACAGCCAGGAACTTATAGGTGAGAATGGATTGCACTGCTTAAAATCACTTCATTCAGTATGAACAGGTGATACAATAAATCTATGTACCATTTTTAAATGAAGACTAAGTTAAGATAAACATAGTGATTAGATTTAAATGTATCATTAGAAAAGGTGATTATTGAATAGCACTGAAACATCACAGTCCTTTGGTTAATTATGGAGAGAGGGATGGAAAACTAACAAACTTGTTTCAAAATACTGTGCTGTAATTTTCAAGGCCTAGATTATCAGAAATATTAATGTGGACTTAAATATTAACTGTTGACTTTCATGTTACATAAAAATCTTGTTGAAAAGGTAAGTCTGTGCCCAAGTGTTCTCTTGTAATTAAATCACAGAATCATAGATTTTTTTTTTCTCTGGTATTTACAGTTTGGTTTGGTTTTTTTCCCCCCCCCAAAACATTCCACTTTTTCCTTAGCTTTCTCTCTGACTTATTTGGGAAGAAAAGGTTTCTTAGCATCAGGATTAGGAAATAATTTTGCTTTATTTACAAATTCTTAGTTAACTCACTTGCAAGAAAACCCCTGTTCCACAATACAAAACTTATCCTTATTTGAACAAAATGCTAGCTTTTTGGTATTTTCATTACAGTTTCATTTCAGCTTAACTGGGAAGGAATAACAAAGTCTGATGCTTTTTATGTCAGTTTTTGAGACTAAAATGAACAGTTAACAAAAATCTATATATTTATTTATACCAAGAAAGTTTCCTTTTATAAATCAGTTACTGAAAGCTTTTGGGCCTTTCTGCTGGAATTAATTATACCAAAACCTAAGCCTATTCAGCAGGTCTTCACAGAGAGTAGAGTTCTAATTTCTTTTAGAGACTGGCAGGGAAGTCATTGGTCACAGTTAAGGATTTGTAGTTCACTTGTAATTAGTATCTCTGGCATCTTTTGGTTTAACACAGTCCTGATAGTGCCACTGTGGGCAGCTGCATGCAAAGCCAAATCAATAAAGCAATGCATGCTAGTCAAAGGAATATCATGAGCTGGCACAGTTGAGCTGTGTCTTTGAAGGAATTTCTTAATTACAATATGCTTAATTTGTTTGTTTTTCTTTTAAAAGGTGTCACACTAGGAGCAAATTAGAATAGGTAAGCCAGAAGCAGAGCTGTTGTCTTGGGGAAGAAAACAGCATCTTGGTACTTCAGCTCTGCTAGATTTTTCAATGAAGGTTCTCAGTGGTAGCACAGCTTATTTCCACTTAACTGCATCCACATGGGAGGGAATAAACTAGAGATACAGAAAAGCACCTCTCATCCAAGAAGGAGGAAAAAAAAAAAAAAAAAAAGGGAGGAAAGACTTGTTCTTTAACAGGCTAGATGCTCCTGTTAGGACAGAGCAGGTCAGTGAGCTTGTTCGTGCCATTAAATGTGTGAATGTAGCAATGTGCAATTGCATTAGTGGCCACAGTGCTCATTCTGACTTTATAGATAATGTGCTCTGCAAAAAAGATGTTTTCAGGATTGTGTGAGAAAAAAAATGGGGATTAAACTGTTGTGAATCAACTTGAGGTAAGCACAAATGCAAGGTACAGGAATATCCTGTTTGTTCCAGTCCACAGATTAATAGATAGCATTATGGTAATTTGCTAGTATGTGAAGAAAAGCAGAAATTCTGTAATATTGGAGTTGCAGACAATGGAGAAAAAACACAATATATTTGGAGTGTACATATTTTCAGTGTGTTTTAGAATGTCAGTTTTAAATATCCCCCAACTGATCTAGAACCTTTTCAAAATATTGTGTAAGATAAAGGACTCATGTTTGGATCTGCAGCTATGAACATGTTTCAATAGGATGAACTATGGGGAATTCACATTTCTCTGTGCCTTGTGTCAGAGAAGGAAAGCTTCCCCATCAGTTTTTCAGCTGCAATTTGCTTTGGACAATGAAAGCACTAAAACAATTATCAAGGAATAACCATTATGCTCTAAATCTGTGCTTTCTTTACCTTTTATTTCTTGTGGTTGTTTTTTTTTTCCCCTGCCAATAATCTCAGAAGATATCAAACAAAATGAGAAAGAGGGAGAGTGAACTATTAAATTCAAGGCTATCATAACTTACAACAAGGTTATAATATGCAGAATTGTTACCATATCTGGCAATTTTCTTAGCCACTGCTAAGAGATCAGCGTAAGACAGATAAAAGTAAAGACATTCTTGCACAGCAGGTAGGGAACTTCAGGTATTCATTGGGCTGAAGCAGATTCAAAAAGATATTTGAGACATTCATAGGCAACAGATCTAAATACTAAGCAGATGCAAAAAAAAGAACAAGAAATGTCACCTCCAATATCCCCGATAGAATGACTGTGGATGAGGACAGAGAACGGGGGGAATCGACCACAGAAAATGACCACACTCAAATGCTTTCCTGAGACAGCCTCTCTCCCCTCGTCACTGACCACAGCAGCATGCTGGCCTGGCTACATGAGCACGTCTCATGTTCTTAGCTCACTTCTGCCTAGCTAATGAATTGCTTAGACTAGTGTCTCAGAGCTTCTCAGCAGTGCAAGCAAAATGTAATTTTGTGGCTGTGACAGGAGTGCTGCTCTAGGCACCATCCCCCAGAGTGAGAGCTCTGCCCAACCACCATGATGCATTGACCATGGGCCGACTTCCCAGGAATTGCTCATATGGTGACACTAAGGCAACACAGGATGACTTAATAATAACTGCTAATTAGCAGCTTATCTGGCACTCAAGAGTATGTAGATCTGCCTTTCTCTTAAACTGTGATTTTTTTGGCTACCATTGTTTTGCAACCATAGCTAAGCACTCTGTGTAGCGTTGGTATATTACAATGTGACAAAGCTTCCTGAATAATTTATATCCAAGGCTCCACTTCATATTTATTTGTTATCCTATGGGTTTCCACCAAGGATATGCCATCTAATTTCAATTTAAAATGTGAGTTCCATAAATTACTACTGCACAGAAGTTGCTTTAACATGCCTTTTATGAAGGAAATGGTTCACCTTGTAGCAGAAGTGTTTCAGAATTTCCACTTCTGGGATGACAGATCCACAGTAAACTGATAAATGGGGAACAATGAGGATTTTGCTGGCAAATTAAACAGATTAAACAAATTAACCTTACCAAAGGAAATCTCACTTTAACATTGTGAACTCTGTAGGGTAGTGTTTCTGCAACAGTGTGGGCATCTAGATTCCAAGCTCACATAAAGCATAAAGGAAGTGTGTATATTGTGTGTCATGTGTATTTAGATACCAATTCCTGGAACTGCACTTAGGAAGGGTATTAAGATGTATTTACAGTAAGGTATAAAGCTCATTACATGAACAATGTTTAATGTGTTGGTTTAAAATAATGTGGGTCTTTTTTGTTCTGTGGGTATATGATTTTCTAAAAAAATCCCATAACTTTGCCAGTCTAGGTAACCAGTTCAATAACAATTCAACAAGGTGTCATCCAAATATCACTAAAATGTTTTTCAATAGAAACATAAGTTATAGTATTCTTTGTTTAAAAAGTAATATAAATTATATAGCAGTAAGTGCATTTCAGAAAAAAACACTTTGTTTACATGTCTTGCCCAACTTAAAAATAAAATCATATTTCATCATTAAGACTATTTTTCTGTGCATGAGGCCACACTTTGGCAAAATATCCCTCCTCAGGTATTTAGGTTTAATTCTTATTCTTAACACTTATTATATTTAATAGGCTTTAAACACCTGCTTAAATTACTGAAATTAAGTATTTCTTGAATAATGCTAGTGACTAATTTGGCATCTGCTGATTTTATAACAGCATTTTATATTTTGCTCTCTTAGTCATACAACTGCATACTTAATAGAAAAGTATAATGTAACGTTCTCCTTCCAAAAAAATGTGCAAATCTAGAACTGCATCTGACTGAAGTACTTAAGTGGCACATGTAGAAAAAAGGCATTTATATTTGGGTTATAGTGTACAAAGCTGCCAGATTTGAGTAATGTAGCAGGAAATCCCCAGGCTGTAGATACCTTACTTTAGTGACCAGTATCTAAGGACCTGAGGTGCTCTGTCTGTATGGGAGATAGGATTCAGTAAGACAGCTTCTCATTCCCAGTCATGGACCTGTCTTTTTTTCCCTCATGTGAATTTGAAGGTACACTTGTTACCTGCAAGTAAATACATACTATATGTAATCCTATAGGTAATATATATATGCATATGTACATACTGTATGTAATATATGCAACCTGCTAGGCAAGTGTTTGAGGGAAGTATGCAGAAAGGGGTGTGGTCTGTGACACAATGCAGAAAAAGGGATGGGCTGTGGCACAATGCAGGAACAGAAACAAATGTAGACTGTGTGTAAGATGTGCTACTTTGAGACTGATATTTCTGGTTCAGGAAAAACATTCAGCTCATGAAGTGCACTTGGGAGTGTGAATGGCCTGAATGATTTCAGAATATATTTACAAACTGACATCTACCTTAGCCTGCTTGCATGATTTCTGATGCCTGTAAGCCATGCAGGACCACATTGCTCATCACACAAACAGAAAGATGTTTTCACTTAGCTTGCCAAACATCTTGCTAAACTGTGGGAACTGAAACCTCACAAGAACTATTTTTTAATTTAGGAAAGATCTTGGCCTGTTCCACTACTTTTCTATTTCTTTCTCCTTTGTTTTGTTCCTCTTCTTTTCTCTGCTTGTTTCTTTCACTTCAGTAGTTCCCACCTGGGATGGTGAAGCTGTAATAGTGATAGTTCATTATATCCAGTGACTCAAATGATCATTGAACAGTCTTTGGTGGCAGGTTACTATGTGACAGTTCCTGATGCTGCTGTTTCTGATTTATATGGTGCTATACTTGTTTCATCTACCTGATTTAATGAATTGTTTTGCATCCAACAGGCCAGAACCAGTACTGTGGACAAAGGATGGTGGAGAGCTACCAGATCCAGAGAGAATGGTTGTCAATGGCAGGGTCCTAAGCATCAGTTTCCTAAACAAAACAGACAATGGCACATACAGATGTGAAGCAAAAAATCCTATTGGCCGAAACAGCACAGAATATGTCCTGATAGTACATGGTGAGTGGTTTTTTTCTTGTTATTTTTTTGGTACATGTTATGCGTATATAGCATTTCAAGAAAGTACAATCAGTTGTTTATGATCATTGCTGGAAGAATAGCAAGGAAAAAATGAAAGTATAATTGCACTTTTATTGATGCTGTCCTTTAGTTGTGGGGAGTGTCTTTACTTCCTTTCATTGGCATACCTCTCTTCATACAGTTTAAACAAAATACATTCACTTATGTTGTGAACTTTCTGCAAAGTAAGCACCTGTAAAATGTGTTGCAGTGTGTCAGTACTGCTTTATAAGTACTTGCCTCAGGCACACACAGTTCAGATAAAGCTGGTTACAAAAGGATGTATGAAGGATAATATGGAAATACCAAACAGATGGGTGCTTGAGGGCTTTTTATTTAGTTTTTTTTAAGGATCACCAAAGACAGGACATCAGAGACTTTTCTTCACAGAAGTTATAGCCTGCTACTGAGAAACTTATACGAGTTAGCTGATCATTATTCAGCATATCATTAAATCAGCTTTCAGAAATGTCACATCCTAAATTCATGATACTTCTAATAAAATAGAAAAACAGAAAGGTTCACATAAAATTACACTTGATTCATTGTCCTTAATAAGGTAACAATATGTGTCACATGAACACAATAGCTGGCTTTTACAATGATAATTAAATAGATTGATACAACTAGGAGAAGCCATAATACAGTGTTAGCTTTTGCCTTTACTACAGCTTTGCAATAAGGATCTAGGAGCCTCAAAACATATTGTTCTTGTATCAGAGATATGTAGGTGATAATTCCTGGATGATTGTGAGTTCTGTAATTTGAATTTTAACTTGTGAGTATAGACAAAATCTCCACAGGAGTTCACGACAATATTTCTTTTTCTCTATTAAATAT
>JAOEGS010001005.1:63123-99874 GCA_025447755.1 Corythornis vintsioides | reverse complement strand
ATGACAAAATATAATGAAGCAATCTAAGAGAAATTAGTCTAAATAAGCATGCAAATTGTATAGACTTTATCTGTTCATAATGAATTCAGGTATATCAAATATACATTTCTTTAGTGTTTGTCAGTTCTCAAAATATTTTTTTGGTAAAGTTTTAACCTACCTTTAGGTTTGAGGTAGAAAACTTCTAATAAGTGCTGCTTTCAGTAATGAGCTATTTTTTGGCACTGTTGATGAAATGTCATTTATCAAAAGAACCCTGTAGATTACTTGTCATTTTGCTTAAAGTTCACTATTAGTTTATGTAGGATTAGTGGCACAAGTAAGGACAAGGTCTTTGCATGAGGAGCACAGAGCCTGTACTGCTACGTGAGTATATCTGTAGTAAAGACAAACAGAAAAACTAAACCCTCTAACCTCTACTTACATTGATTAGTACAAGAAAAGAAAGAAAAAGACAAGTCTTTTACGTCTGAGAGGTGGTGTTTCATTGGTTGTTGGAGGCAGGCACAAAGTGTGCTGCTTTTGATGAGGTAATGGCTTCAACATTTGCCACATGTTGAAAAGTTCTGTCATTTGTGTTTTCTGCCCAGTTTATTCTGTGTGATTATTTCTGAGAACTTGGTGGTGTAGAATAGTAGATTTTCCCATCAGTGATGCCTTTGCAATATACCTCTATCAAAGAATATTTCACAATCTCCTGTGTGTCTTTCACACAGTGGCATGCCCCCTGTTGATCTGATTATCTTGCAACAACTTCATGGCAGTCTGTAAAATCATTCATTATCAGGAAGGCATTCTGTTATGTTTGGCACACATTAGGCGTGTTACCAAGCTCAGCTTGCACATTGCTGACCTTTTCTGTTATGAGTACCAGAGTTTTCCTAATTGCATTTCTGCAATTCTAGTGTTAGAACTAGAGAAAGTAAATGTCAGGTCCTTGTGAGGTTTCTGAAACAATGAGAGATAAGTGACAGAGTATGTGATGATGTTTAGTGCTTAACAACTTGCTACATTTCAGAGTTCTTATGCTGAAGTTTAGAAAAGTCTGACACTGTTATCAAGTGTAGCACAATCAGTTGTACAGATCAATTTAAGCAGCCCTACCCCTTCTTCAGCTCATTACATTCACAAATGTCTCTAGCAAAATGTAATACTCCCCAGACTATACAATAACCTCTGTTGCTCTCTCTCTCATTTTCTCTCTGGGGGCTAGCAAACCTACTTTTTATATTTTTCTGAGATACACTCTTCCATTTAATAGAGGATGAATTTTTTTCAGTAGCTTCCAAAATTTTTCTAGTATCATCCTTTGATTCCTCATCCCTTCCCCTGTGCCTAATGTGTTCATGTATTTTTTTTTGGTCCTACTTCTTTGTAAGAGATGATTTACCATTTAAGTATGGGTTTTTTTTACATTGAGTGGTAGGTTTCTAACACAAGTATGTCAGATTTAATGTGGGAGGGGAGAGGTGAGGAATTTGCATGAGAAGAGGATCTCTTCACAGAGATTCTTTTAAATTGAAGGAAGTAACATCTAGGGAAAGGGATCTACTGGACCTCTAAGGAGTAAGGCATAAGTGCCCTGGGTGCCAGTAGCCACTGCCTTTATGGAACCTCTGGAAGTCCATCTCTGCAATTGTTAAAAAAAAATTAGTTTTTCTAGGAAATTCTCAAGCCCAGAGGAGTTGCAGGGACAAAGAATGATAATCATATGCCTATGTTTAGAGCAAGACTATGGCTTATTCAGTTTTTCCAGGTGTGCTTGTGTGAGAAGGCAGAGGACATCAATGAAGGTATCCACTGCAGAGGCAGGGGATTGTAACCTGATTCACAGCTTTCCTTTTCCAGTCATTTCCTCTGCATATTTTCCTTCTATCACTTCTCTTCTACTTCAACAGATTTTCTGTCTTTCTCTTTACTGAAGTTGTAAAAGGCTTCTATGGCTTCTCTACCTTTTTCTTCTCCTATGAAATCCCCCTCTCAGTGGGACTCAGCCTACTAATTCTCTCAATTTCTGAAGTTATCTTATGAACTCAGAGGAGATTTCGACAGCTTTAGTGTAGAGAGAAGCTTTTCTAAAAAATTGAATGTATAGTTTATCATAATTAGAGATTAAGAGTAAGCAAAGTATTTATACATATTAATCATACAAACCAAGTAGAGTGTCTCATGCCTTCAACTGGACTGACCTGGACATAAAATTAAACAGAAAAGCAATATTTTTTCCATTGTAAAATGATGAAGTGGTACTGATTTGATGTTAAATGTTGGCAGTGGAAATAAATATTGCTATAAGCGGATGAATAGCAGTCTGTCTAATATAATTAGTATCTGATAACATAAAAAGCTTTTTAGATTTGTAGTATAATTAAAGGTATCAGACTTCCGGAAATCGAATATATTTGAATCGGGTAAAAGGCATGAGCTATTAAATATGCTCATGCTGTCTTGCTGAATCAATACAGCTGCTACTTTCATTTTTCTTAACTTTTATTATTAAGAACATATGTCAAGAGTACACGTCATGAAGTAGTAAGATAGACACAAAGTCAGAGTTTATAGGCAGCAGTACAAAGGCAAGGCATGTAGTTTGCTCAAACATTTGTCTCATGCAGTAACAAAGGCACAAGCTTTAATGCCTGTAGCTGTTGTCATTCCTGTATTCTAATTGGTGAGCTTAGTGCTTTAGAAGTGCACATTCTGGCTAGATATATTACACCCTCTCTTTGGTAATGGGCCCAAGGCAATTTTGACTCTCTTCCACTTTATTATGAAATTTTGTTTACCTTTGTTCAAATACTAGTCATTAATCATCAGTAAACAGCTATAACTGTCAAACTCATGATGCTTAACCCAAAAACATAGATGCTATTTGCAAAGCTTAGGTAATAACTGCACTGATTTAACTGGAGTTGAGAAAGGAGGTGGTCCATCATAATCAAACTGAAGATGCAAATGTTATGTCTGCAGCAGTAGATCATAACCTTTGGATGTCACTGCTGAAGACTCAGTTCAACATCACATTCATTCAGTGACAGAGGTCCACATCACTGAGAAATCTTCCTAATGGAAACAGCAGCATTTGATAATTTGCAGATCTATTTGAAATAATGTACCTTGGTGAAATACCCTGATTTATCCATCTAAAGACACACACTCAATTAATTGAAATATTCCGAGCTATAATGTGTCATGTGTCAATTGTCTATCAACTCAGTATGGAAATTAACATGAATCAGCAGATGTGTATGGTCAAGGCACTACTCACTGCCACAATTATAGTAGAAAACTATTGATCCAGTAACTCAGTATCTGGAGATTAAAAGTTGCATGACATTCCCTTGAGTTTAGCTTCTCCATTATTTTGTACGTATTTTCTTGGGCAAGCTATTTTTTTTTTTTACAAATAAAGGCAACTGAAAGACCAAGATGCATCCTCGTTAGTATTCTGAAATGTTCTTTCAAACAGAAGATCTACTACAATGTGTAAGACCAAAGGTCCTGCTGCACCTTTCCTTTGGACTATAATGCATTTGTCTTCAGCCTGCTTGTCCAGTCCCATTTCAAAACATTTATCATCTTAGCTTTCACAATAACCTGTGGCAACAAGTTTCTGAATTGAATTATGTGCTTTGAGGGAAAAGTATTCTCTTTTGTTTGTTTAAGCCTGCTGCTTGATCTCTTCACTTCCTAACTTTCCAATCTCTTTGGCCTCTTTTGCTGTTTGTGCTGTAAATATGCACTGAAAATCACTTTTATTTTCACGCTGCTTCCCTTCGATAGCTTCTGAAGTATTTCTACCTTGTTCTCAGCTTCTCACTATTTATGATCTGAGACACTGCATTTCCTGGGTTCCTGTCCCCTTCACTCTCCTTCTTTCATGGTCTCTTTTTCACATTTTTCTTCGTGTTTGGTCTGGTAGTAAATCTCTGTGATTGACTGTTCTCTGTATCTGGAATAGCACTATGCCAAATTTACACCAGATGCCTAAATTTATTAACTCCTGCCTCCAAATAGAGGTTTATAGAGGTTCTCCCTCTGTGGCCACCTGTAATTCCAGTACCATGCATTCTTTCTTATATACAAGTTTCTATTTAAATTAGTAGAAACTCTGTGTAGTCCAAAGCACACCTGAAATGAAACAAACTAATTTACCTTTATCTAGAGGTAATTTAGATTCCTTTGTCTGTTCATTTACCCACTATCACAGATTTATTATGTTTCATTTTCATTGTGATGTTCTCACAGGGGCTCCTCTCCTTCCTTTATTTCTGTAACTCACTTGTTCATATCTCTCACACTATGAAAGTCAAACCCAAGTAAAACACTAATTTGAAATAAAACTGCAGAGGTCATTTTTTTTTGTTGTTTTCTTTGAAAACCGAGCTTATCAGGCAATCATCTCCTGGTTTGCAAACATTTTCACTACAGGCCTCTGATAAATCTTGTGCACTGTTTTTGGATACCTTATAATCATAAACAGATGTCAAAAAAACACATTAAAAATAATCACTGAAATCACAGGGAGGAGGTGTGAAGGAAAGGAAGAAACTTCTATGTAGAGAAGCATGCTTATCAGTAATCTGGGTGCCCTCTAGTTTGATGTTTGATGAAGACCCTAGACATTGAGGTAGCTGGACTATTTCTAAAGTTTCCTCCTTTATAGTTCCTGAGTCAAAATGAATTTACTGATACATCCCAGCAAAAGAGTTTCTTTGCCTATGGGAAAATCCTACACTTTGAGTGAAGAAAGCTCGGGCATTGTGAAAAGAGAATTGAGAAGACCCACCTTGTAACAGGACAATAGCAACATGTGCAGCAACAATAGAGGGTGTTTTTAATAAAAAGCAACCTTGCCCTTACAACAATCAAGGTGTATCAGGAATTTGAGGTTCAGAAGACTGCTTAGGGCTTCATTTGAAATTCTGTGAAATCCTGTGCATGTGAATATCTATGCTTTTTAGTTTAGAGAGTATTTTTTTTATATACCTCTGTCTGAATTAAAGGAAAGGGGGTGTCTGAGTTTAGAATCCTTAAAACAGAGGTGAAAAGTCTCTATTATTACCATACTATAAAATGTAAAAATAACATGAAAAAAAATACAGAAGAGAAATCACAGAGGACCCTGAGCTTTCAGATGAAAAATAAATAAATGAAAGAAGGCTCTTCAATAGTTTCTCCTTCACAAAAGCCTTACCTCCCACCAAACCATGTCTTTGTTTTTCTCTTCTTCCCCACTATGCATGCATGCATACACACAAACAAAAACAAACAAAAAGGTCTAGTAACTTATCTAGAAGATTTTTTTTTCATTCATTTTCTGAAATCCACTGCAGCTGGATGGTTTTCTTGCAGAAGCTTAAGTGTGGAGGAGTGAGGTTTCACTGTGTCAGGGCTAAGTCAACTCACGAGAACTCTGTTAAAGGTAGCACTAAAAACATGCAGAGAATTTCATTCACATGTTATTCTGCAAAGTACAGCCCTTCAAATTGTGTTGAAATATTGAGTGCATATATATCAATGTTCTCAAG
This sequence comes from Corythornis vintsioides, assembly GCA_025447755.1. NCBI lineage: Eukaryota > Metazoa > Chordata > Aves > Coraciiformes > Alcedinidae > Corythornis > Corythornis vintsioides. Next base: position 94,343 of record JAOEGS010001005.1, on the reverse strand, counting down.
TGACATTAAGCTATTATTTGTCATAATATTCAACCTAACTTCTCCAGAGGACTCTGTTATGCTTAAGTTGGCCCAGACCTTAAAGCACAATGCAGAAGAATGCTACAGAATCAGATTAATTAAGAAATCATTGTGTAATACAGTTGGGGTGTTTTTTTTGTTGGAGTAAAGAAGAATAATGTTTAATTGACATTTTCAAGTATGAGAAGTCTGTCAAGACACTTATGGTGGAATTGTTGGCTTAATTTTATGAATTAATTGTCCAGCTATCATCCCTGAGCACTCAAAAGACAGCTCTTTGAAATTGTGTTTTGTTGATAAATACTTGAATAGTAAGGTCCTATAGTTGGGCTGTGTGAATTGACAGACCTTCATTTTTGCTAACTGTAAAAAAAAAAAAGAAAAAGATACCATTTTTTTTCTTTCAGAAAAGCTTAAATTATTTTGGAAAGGTCAAGAAAATAACACTAAACCACAGTAACACTTATGGGGAATCTGTTTTACACCTTTACATTTTTAGATTAAAGTACTAGTTTTGATGAAAGAAAGCCTTTAAAATAAATTTATTTTGTTAGATAACATATAGAAATTTTTTTTCTTTTTTTTTTTCATAGTGGAGTAATCTTTGAAATTATTGAATTCAGAGTAATTCAGCTGAATTAAATCTGAACTTATCCTGCATTTCTTTTTTCTTTTCCCTCTCCTGATGGATGCAGCAAATCTCTCCCCAGGTCCAACCTTTAGCAGCATATTCTAACGTATATATATAAAATGAGCTGTACATATATAATGTGTAGCTCATTCCTATTGGAATACAGGAATACAAGCCTGTAGTTTTGGATAATGTCTTTAATAACACACAACACTTGAAAATATTTCATTTTGTGTGTATATGTATATGTATAATATTGAGTGATGTGATAGTTCTTAATTTTGATTCCATATATGATTTCTGAAAAGGAAAATATTGCATGTTTTGAGTTATAATGAGATGTTTTTTTCACCATACACAATACTTTCATGTAATTAATATTTTGGATGCTTGTATATGGATAGAGCATCTACAATGAAGTACTTAAACTAGATATACTAGATACATTCCCTTTGCTCTTTTGAAAATAACTGTTATAACTGATCTTAAATAACATGTATTTCTAAAGTAGTGCCATTGAGTTTATTAACAGGGATTTTCTGTAGTAGCACAGCTTGATGTCTAATTTTTCTGGGCTCCAATTTTTGCTATTGCTTATACCTTCAATATTCTTGAACTTTAATAGAGCTTTTTTTCTTTGAGGGATCAGAATGTAAAATTAACATGTGTATGAACAATCTTTATGAAGAAAACATAAATTTTAACAGTATCACTTGAGACTGATGGCAAAGTTATAGTCTTAACAATCGCTAATGATCTGGTGTTTCTGTCTAGATAATTTATTACTCACAAAACTCAAACCATAAAGAAATTATTAAAGTGAGTCAGTAATTTTCTAAATGGAAATCTTTCCTGCACCATTAGGTGCTATGTGGAATGCAGATAAGGGTGTCGTGTCTCTGTGTTCTCATATGGCGTTTCTATAACAGAAAACCTGCCTTGTGATAATGGTTGTTCAGTTTTTCATTTCATTGAAGAAAGGTAAATGATAGGCTATGCTTAAAATATATTGCTTAAAATGTCAACTGTTGATGTTATCCTGGTGATACATCAGTACCTTGTGTTGTTCCAACTGAGGTTACAGATCTCGAGAAGGCAGCTCAAATCATTGGTTCTGAGCACATAGAGGTAGGTATAAATGCTTTGGGGATTGCAGACATCATCATGAGTCTGAGAGGGGTAGGGAAAGCTTCTGTAAAAATGTTGCATCTTTTTTAGAGAGCTTTCAAAAGTTCTGTATGCAAAGTCTCTGATCATAAGTGAAGATTTGCTCATCTCATCTCTATTAATATTTCTAACATCCATCATTTGATGCTAATAATTATTAGTTCTGATTATTCTATTTTGGCTGTTAGTAATTTTAATGATTAATGATTTGTGAACTTTTTCTGGAGTTTATCTTAGCTTGAATTCCTATATCGTATAAAGGAAAAAATATTCAATAACATTTTCCTGCAGTATTCTGTTAGTATTTTACTTACAGCAATTAAGTGTTTTCCCTCCTTGTTTTCAGTATTCTTCCAACTAAAAAAAAACAGATCAAACTGACAGAAGTTTGAAATTTTTCTGAACAAAGCTTTAAAATCTTCCTAACCTCTTTCTTCACAGCATAGGTTCAGTCTAAGCATCTTTAGCACCTCCTCCATAAGAGAAACCTCTAAGCTGCAATCACAGAGTACGTTTCTTAGTTCTTATTGTTTGAATTCTTAAACCAATATGTGAAAATTCTCATTGCTTTGTATTTAAAGTATCTTTTTTTTTTTTTTTTTTATTGCTGGATCATACTGTAGCCTTTCTGCATTGGATCTCTGTCTTTCTATGGCTTACTGTCAATCTCTTTCAACTTGTCTCAAGGATTCAGAACTCACTGTTTTGACAGCTTTCAAGAAAGCTCATTGCATCTATCTTTCTGTGTGACTCCTGTGGAAAGGGGAAGAGAATCCTAAAACTAGCCAGTAGGACAATATCTCAAAACCACTGTTAAGTTGCAGCGAGAAAAAAAACCCAAAGGAAACCATAAAGCAAGTGCCAGCAAGTATGAGTATTGCTAGCAAGTAGGGATCTACCAACTGATAAAGCTGGTTGGAATGGTTAGTGCCCTGTGACGATCTCCCACAACTTTTCTGACTTCTTTTTATAAGACTCCTTTTTCCCTTATTAGCACTGAACAAGCTGACTGATGCTGTTCACAGTGTGGTATAAGATGATGTGTCATCTGTGAGAAGAGTGGTCCAAACAATTTTCAGTCAGTATTACTCCTCTTTTGTCAGAAGGTCTGAAGACAGAATTCAAATTTTTTATTTCCTTATTTTCTTTTTCTACTTTATATTGCATTTCCTTTACTTTTTCTTACTGGTATCCACACAGCTATTTACTCCCCAGATACACCGCTGAAGAAAAATACTGCTTTTGCTTGGTAACCTCACACCTGATGAGGGTGTATCTGTCTGCTGAAACTACACATATTAATCCTCATGGCAAATGAAGAAAATAATGAACCAAAGGAGAGGAGGAAGGATAGGGAAAAAACGTTTAGCAAGGTAAAACTCTAGGAATACCTGAATTTTTTTATGCTTTAGATATTGTTGTGGGTTATTGAATTAGTGGATTTTTTTTTTTTCCCTCTGTGGTTTCTGTATTTTATATTTCCTGCAGGCTTCCTAATCCTTGATCAGTAGGAGGCAGGGAAGAGTTGAAGGAGGCTGACATGTTGAAGGGCTAGTTTGCTGCTTGATTGAGGAGAGCTCTCAATGGCTTTCAGCATTTGCAAGCAGGAACTGAAACCTCTTCACACTGCTTTGTAAATAATTTTCTTTAAAATAAATAACTAGATACGACCAGGCATCCTTTGTACTAAATCCTGTGGTATTCCATTGATGAGTTGTGCTATTGGATTGGCTTAGCAGTTCATGCACCAAATGTCTGCCTGCCTGAAGGGACACTGGATAGTTTTAATCAAAGAGTTATGGGAGGGATTCAACTAAGTGTTTAGAACTATTTTGAGAAAAAAAGAAAAAGAGAGCATGAAAGATTGACAGCTGGAAAGATAGGGCTTTGTTTACTCAAGTAATGTACTGTGGTGATAAGAACGTGAGAATTAAGTGTATTACTCAAAGACAGTGCAAAGAAGTGCAGTAAACTATGTCTTGGCTGCAAAGATGCCATTAACTTGCCTAAGGTGATTTTCAGTGGGATACAGCTATCCCACTGTGAGAAAGGATTTTAGATTAGTGTTAGCCCCCTTTGATTTTATTTTGAAACAAAGTAATTGATAATAAATGACATTCTGTGCTATCTCTTTTTACTAACCTTAAAATTCTTGCAGTGAGTTTTGAGTTGTTAAAGCAATTTCAGTGATTTGTCCTGAATTTCTCAGAGAAATGAAAGTAAAAACAGTAATAAAATAGGGATCAGCAATCTGTTTACCTCCATTTAATATGAATGCTTATGTCCTTACTGGAGAAATTTTAGAAAATTCTCCTTGGCCCCTCTCTTCTTCCTAGTGCAGTTCTGGCTGAACTTTTGGAAATTTTTTGCACAGAAAGAGTCAAATGTCATTCTGAGAAGGTTCAGAGCTGCTGGTGTACATTAGCTTTTCCTTATAGGTTTTCAAGGACCAGCTGATGGTATTTCATTTAATTTTGAATATTCCTATTTTATGGCTTGGAGGAACAAGAAAATATAGCTTGTCTGTTTACTTAAAAGGAATAAAAATGAACATCACAGCCTTAATGTGTTTTTTAAGCAGTGGCAATGGGCCTAGAACACCATATTAATAATGATAGAATGCTGTACTTCTAAGGCAGATCATGCTGGCTTTATTCATACAAGATGTTTGGGGGCTTTTGTGGTAACATTTTGTCTTGAATGCAGTGAAAATGGCACTTCAGGTAAAAGGACAGCTGCTTTTTTTAAGTACAATTTTAAGAGCTTTTGTTTTCTTTAGTGGTTTTTGATTGTTTTGGCTTTTATAGTAAAAGATTAAAATTGGGCTAGGGAGATTTGTTCTGAACTCCCCTGTCAGGCTCAGAAGTCTGTAAAATATAATATATTCTGCTTATTCTTCTGTGTTCTTTTCCTCTGCTGTGAAATGGAAATAATGCTACCTCCTTTCCCCTAACATTTGGTCTGTACTGTCTAAATAATGATCTTACAAAACCTCAAGGCAGAGACCCATTCTTTACTGCATATCTATTTGTTAACATAGAGTTGTGAACAAAATGAAGACATGTACAGATGGTTTTTTTATAAATAAACCCACTTATTTGAGACTGCACTCACACAATGCTCTAAAAAATTACCTTTATATTTAAAATGTTGAATTTAAAAATTCTTACCTTCGCCTGGTGCGTGCTCTGAAATTTCCAAAAAACAAATTGTATAAGCTTCAGTGATTTGCTCAGTGCAGTTTGCAATTACTTAATTAGAAATATGAGGTTTTATAGAGAGAGAATCACTCCTTTAAAATAATAGGCTTTATTAGTATTACTCCTATTAAATGGTAAAGGACTTTTATTGTTTAAATACTAGCAACTTATGATAATTTTGGGGAAAAAAAAGATCTGACAGTATATTTTTGGAGTAATCTGAAGTGCATATTGTACTCATATAACTCCAGAATATGGAAGATTAATCTTTCTATTGAATACTTTTTTTTGTTTGTCTATAGAGGTACATCTTGTGCTAATAGACATTAAAAAAATTAAAATTTAGAGAACTTGAAAACAGATTCTTCAGTATTAAAGAATTTGCCTACTTGAGAATTTAGATTTTTCTTCCACCAAGACAATCTTAAATATCTAATAATCAGGTCAAGTAATTATCTTATGAAATTTATCCTTTCATATTCTCTGTGTATTACCTGGCTTTAGCACAATTAGAAATAAATTAAAAATACATTATAACTTGTTTTCTACAGTACATATATTGCAATTCATATATTCCATCCCACCAAAACTAAACAGCCATCAGTAAACTTATTGTGAGATACTACATCACCTTATATTCTTCTGCTACACTGAAGGCAGGATGAGTGAGCTTTTTAAATGGCTGGGCTGGTGACAAACAATGGGTCTGATGGACAATGAAATGGGAGCGTGTTCCAGCATCTCAGGGCCTTCATTGCAAACTACTTCTGTTTCAAGGGAGCTGCAACTAGAGTGCTTTTGCTGATCACAAATTCAGTGGAATGGTGTAGGGAGAGAAATGATCCCTAAAGTAAGCACTGAGGGCTTCAAAGGTCAATCCCTACACTTTGAAAGTTATCAGCCACTACTGCAATACTTAAATGCTCATGTTAGATGCTTTCCTGTGAAGTGCTTGATTCGCATTTCCTCTGGTCCCTGTGTGCAACTCCACCAACCGTGTGTGCAACAGACTAGTCTCCAGGTGACAAAGCAGTATTTGTGCCAACATCTGTGCTATGGAGAAAGGTCAGCTAGAATGTTTTTCTAGCTAGGAAAAAAAAAAAAAAAAAAGGAACATTTGTTGTTTTCATTATTTGCTGCTACTCTGAATTTTAGCAAGTAATCATGAGCATCATAAAATGCATAGACGTTGTTCCCACTAAATCTCAAATTCTGTTCTGTGCAAGGGGAGGGGTTCAAGGGGAAGGGTGAGAGCTGCCTCTGCTCATCATGCTTGTTAGAGTGTCCATGGAAGATGGTAGAGGTGGGTTTTATCTAAATAACTCTGGCCACCTGGCCCAGGGCCCCCCAGTACTGCTTAAGAGCCTGGTCAACCACACCTGGGGGCATGGAGGGAAGTCACAGAGCTGGTCTCTGCTCTCAGCCCTGAGAACTTGTCCTCTCTCACCATGTCCTCACTACCACATCAAGTTATTTCCTTCCACTGCTTCTTTCTTGTCACCTGAGAGCCACAGCTCCTTATTTTCTGACAGCTCACACAACTGTCCTGAGCCTGACCTGGTTTAATTGGTGGAAAATCAGCCTTTCACACATTCTTTCTGAGTCCTTCTGTTGCTCTGGTGCACTAAATAAATTGAGATATTCAATAGAAGAGTTATTTCAAGACAATTAAGGCAGTTAACTTTTTCTTCATATTTCAGTATCAAATGAGATTCCATAATCAGAAATAACTTGCTATTACAAGCTATTACATTATTTATTATTTTTTTTTTCATATTAATCACATTTATCAGTCATAAGAAACTGTTCAGAGCATGTGTTTTAAAATGTTCCATAATGTGGTATCAGGTCCTTATTTTAAAGGATGTACTTAAGTGATTTGGAATGACACTATGCTACCAATACTAAGGATATTGAATGATCTCCATTCTTTCAAGATATAATCTAACTTTCTAAGGACAGAATTTGGGCCAGAGATGTGTAAATACCAAAATTTTGGTAGTCTCTTTGAAAATAGGAGACATTGTCTTTTTTTTTTGCTGTAATTTTCTACTACTTCATCCTCCTCCATTTGCTATTGAAACCTATTGCTTTCAAAATAGAGGAAAAAAACCAAACAAACAGTGGGGGGAACACACAAAAAAAAACCAACACCCAAGACAAAACAAACAAAAAAAACCACAAAAAAACCCAAACAAACAAAAAAAACCCATCAACCAACCAACTATTATACTTTATATAAGAGAGGGAACTCTTGTTCTTTCCAGATGCTAAATTGGATAACTCCACTATTGTTTTTTTTCCTCTATCCTGACTGTGCAACCAGGTATGTTTAATCAAATTTTAATGAGCTGTCCCACAACTTCTAACATTTAATATCATCTACAGGCCCATGAAATGTCTTAGAACCATAGGACTATGTGAATTTATTTTCTTTTTGAGCTGTCTAGCTATTTTAGCCCAGCTGTGTCTCTTGCATTATGAACTCCTCCACCAGCAGTCTCTAATGGTTTTAATGAGGGATCTAGATTTGCATGGAGCTTTTTTGTTAAAAGGGTTGGATATTTTTTAATGATATCTGATTTGCTAGCAAAAATGTCAAGCACATAATTGCCATTTCAGAGTTTCATAAATCTGAATCAATTAGTAAAAAGAACCCCTTGACCTCATGTCCATGAGTCTTCATGATCATTCAGTCAAAGTGCTAAGGAGCTATTGGCACATTCAAGCTGAATGATCCTTTTGTTCAATCCTGTTTTCTCAGAGCAAGGCTAAATGCAGCTCCCTTTGAATTTAAAACCTTGCTAAATTATTTAGTAGTACATACCATAGACTGATTAAATTTTGCACAGAGTAGTGAGATTGTTTCCCAGGTAGGTCATCACTCAGTTCAGTTTACCACTTAAAATTTCTTTCATTCTTAGTCAAAATACTGCAAGGGCCATCCATCATTATCACTTTGTCCTTTAATTTTTCTGTCAGCCTTTGTCAAGCTTGAAACAAAAGCCTTTACATTTTATCAACTATATCAGCTATTCCTGTCTGAATTGTGCTCAGTCATTTCAGAATATTGGTTGTGTTTTTACCAAACAAGTCAAGTATTTTCAATAGGTCACATCTATCTTTCACATAAAGCCACTAAACCAAACAGAACCATTTCTCATTTCTTTGGAAATGGAGAGTAAAAATGCTTAGGGCCAAATCAGCAGTGAGAGTAAATTGTCCAGGCTCCCTGCACTTAAATGGATGAATGTCTTCTGACTTAGTAAGAAGAAAGGGCCATCAATTTAATAAAGAAGAAGAGGCGAACAGGAAATTTTCATCAGGCAGGGCTTGGCAGTGTTTTGAGCCAATCTTGTACCACACTGTTCTTCCACTCCTAAACAGACTACATCTCTGCCTCTGCTAAAGAGCAGCCTCTAGACCAAGTCATGCATAGTACACTCCTCTTTTTTCCACTGTTCACTCACAAACAGCCATTAAATGACTTACCGTCTGCCTTCACCTTAGCAGTGTTTGTGTATCTTGATGGTATGCTAACAGATCATAGTGGCCATGAAGACCTTGCTGAAAAAATCCCAATGCTTTTCTCTGCATCCCCTGAACTGTGACATTACATCAAGTCCTTGGTGACAAGAGAGTTCTTGACTGAGCATTTGCAGCTCAGGTCAAACCCCACTGTGCTGCTAGAGAGAGGTTAGGACCCTGTCTCTTTCACTGAAAATCCAATTCAGGTCTTACCTGTATAACCTGTGGGAACATACATGAAAAAGAGTTGGGACTGAAGTCAGTAGCTGCCCTTAGCATGAAGTCTAACTCCTTTTCTATTTCCAACAACTCTTATAAAAACAATTAGTTCTGTGTGAATTGTTTGCATTTCAGCGTTAACAAGGTGGTTTAAATTAATACCAACTTAAACACATTATTGAATTTTCCACTGAATGTCTATCTGACAACAAATATTCAATTTAGGAGTGCAGTTTCAAAATTAATGGTGATGATTGCTTGACTTCTAAAACTCTGAGCATGGGTTTTCTATCTTCTTTGGTTCCCCATCTCCAAAAGATAGCTATTTTCTGCTTCACAGGAGACTAAGGCTTAATACCTTAATATTATTGAAATAGCCATCTGGTGCATTGATTTGAGTATGGCTACTTGAATTAAAAAGTTCCACTCTATGAGGTCTCTTGGTCATAATGATTCTCAGTATGTATGTGAGACTCATAAACAAAAAAATGTTTTTATATATATATAAAATATATAAAATTTCTGTACAACTAGATTCAGGAGTTGCGAGGCTGGAGTATGGAAATAAGTTTCACTCCAACAAAGGTTTCTTGGGTAGAAATTTGCAAATCTGTTCTGTTAAGATCCTTCTTGACAGAGAGCTCAAGAGGACAAATGTACACAGACCCTTTCATAGCATTTTTCTGAGCAGTTGCCAACAGGGAGCTATGGATGGCATAATGTGCACATTACCAATAGTGTAAGATAGGTGTACCCTGCAGTAAAAACAATGACCAAAAAGTCCTACTGGACTAGGAACAGGTCAAATTTTAATTTCCTTATCTGGCATATGAACAACTTCTTTACAACACAGATACTTGCATATTTTAATGAAGAAGCCTATGCTGTTGAGTATCACTTTGTAGTCTGTCTGATTTTGGGAACTGCCAAACCCACTTGCCTTCTACAGCTATGATACATGATGAAAGAATGAGGGGAACTATACATTCACTACACTTTTTTTTTCCAAACAGCCTATTCTGCATTCTCTTATGCAAAAGCAATTTCAAGGCAATTATACGTTTTTTGCAAGAATCCACAAATCTTGGAAGAGCTGGTATGGTGCCTTTGTGTCAGGCTCAATAGGACTGGGGGGACCTGTACACAGAAGTTGTTTGAATCATAGAATCATTATGGTTGGAAAGGACCTCTTGGATCATCAAATCCAACCTTCATCCTCATCTCTCCACTAGACCAGAGCCTCAAGTGATACTTCTGCTCATTTTTTAAACACCTCCAGGGATGGTGGCTCCACCACCTCCCTGGGCAGTCTGTTCCAGTACTCTCTCAGTAAAGAGTTTCTTCCTAATTCCTCATCTAAACCTTTCCTGATGCAATTTGAGGCCATTTCCTCTCATTCTATCATTAGTAATTTGGGAGGAGGGACCAAGACCAGCCTCACTACAACCTGCTTTTAGGTAGTTATAGAGAGCAGTAAGGTCTCCTCTCAGTTTCCTCTTCTCTAGACTAAACAACCCCAGCCTCTCTTCATAAGGCATGCTCTCTGGACTCCTCACCAGCTTCGTTGTCCTTCTCTGGACCTGCTCCAGCACCTCAATGTGCCCAAAGCTGGACACAGCACTCAAGGTGCAGTCTCATGAGTGCTGAATACAGGGGCATGATCACCTCCCTGCTCCTTCTGGTCACACTGTTTGTGATATAGGCCAGGATGCCATTGGCCTTCTTGGCTGCCTGGGCACACTGCTGGCTCATTTTCATGTCTTGTGAGCCAACACCCCCAGGTCCCTTTCCACCAGGCAGCTTTCCAGCCACTCCTTCCCCAGCCTGTAGCATTGCCTGGGGTTGTTGTGACCAAAGTGCAGGACTGGGCACTTGGCTTTGTTAAACCTCATCCCATTGACCTCAGCCTATTGCTCCAGCCTGCCCAAATCCCTCTGCAGAGCATTTCTACCCTCAAGAAGAATCATAGAATCATATCTTCTACTATAGTCTTGAGGGCAAGCAATTGTAATGCTGTGAGCAAAGCAGCATTTTTATGGTGAATTTCACCTTAGCCTGCTATAAAAGGAACAATACTAATGCCATTGCTTGTATTTAAGTGTCTTTTAAGAACATAAGTTTTTCTTTGAGGCTTCTGACAACCTGTCATTTTGAAGTTTGCCATCATAGTTTGTGACTTTGCTATTTCAACACGTTTTTGTTATTCTTGATCTGATCAGAAAAGGTGGTCATATCACATCTGTATTCAAATACTGATGTGTGGTAGTTCTTGTTAACTAGTCTGTTTTCTAGGTAGCCTTTCATATAAAAGAAGAATCACTTCAAACAGATGAGAAGCCAGAAAGCAATGAACTTCTAAATTCACCAGTGACTCATTTAAGGTATTATGTGGTAAACTAGCTAGTGTGTTCTCAGAATGACAAGCACTGCCATAAAACTGTAACTGGTTTTGCCAGTTACATTTAACATGCCATTGCATAGCCTTAAGTAAAAGGCGTATTTAAGAAAGATAATTAATGGAACCGCGAGTCACACTAATTAGGTTTTATGTACAAGACTGATTTGTAAAGCTTTCCTAATAAGCAAGGCTTTGCTCTCCTTATCAAGTAGGTGGGGTTTTTTTTCTGTTTGATTTAATTTTTAGCAGATGCTTATCAGGGAAGGAGTTTCCCTTTATGACAAGCAATTGCATAGATGCAATACATGTGACATGTATCTTTTTAATGTGTTAATTTATTTCTAATGCTTGTTATACTCAGATCTGATTAATTATTGTGGTATTCACCCTCCAGATACTGTTACTATTTTCCCTGGTGATTATTGTGGCTACACTGTAGGGGTTTTCTAAAGTCTGGTTTTATTTTTCTGGTTTGGGAATACTTTGTACCGAGAAACTATTTAAATATCAGTGCTCAACAGATGAAAGAGGAATCTCATGCCATCTTCTGATGGCTTCAACAGTGGAAAATCCTACAAGTGGATATTCTAGAGAATAGTGCTGGTTTTTATCAAAATCAGAGGAATACAGAAAATTGTAGGTGACACAGATGTTAGCTGACAAGGAGTCTTTTAAAGTGGCTAATCAGTCTGTCATCCAATATGAAAATAAGGTAAGCATGCTAATTTGAAGCCTTAGAAGAGTAGCTATTCAACACTAAATTCAAGGACCCCATGTCTGAAATGCATTCTGTAGGGCCCAATACTGTAAAGCTCTGAGCAAATTCAGCATTGATTTCAGTCAGAATTGATGGTACTCAGACACCAATTGCATTTCTTTCCACAGCAAGGGAAGACAGATCGTGGGTCAAATTTTCACTCTTTTATTGCCTTGAATAGCACCCTTCAGAAGTATTTTCACTGAAATCAGCATGGAATGGGTTACTCATCATCAACTGCTGAGAAACTAGTGCTTTGCTTTTAAACCTGTGGTATAAATAATCTGAAAAAAGTCAGAGGCTTTTTATGTCCTCACCGAAGTGCTTTTCTCTAGTTCTCTTCAGGGCATTTGTTTGTTGTTTAAATCCTGCAATAACCTTATAAGCAAAGTGATACTGGTCTTTATTGCTTTTGGCAGTGTAATCAAAGTATTTCCTATCTGTACATCAGGTTATGTTCTGCTCTGTACTGGGGCATTTTGCAAAAGACATTATTGGTTCCTCTGGAACAAAGCAGCATCAGGCCTAAGCCCGTCATACCTGCACTTACATGATCAAAAGCTGAAGGGCTTTGTAGGATGCTGTCACCAGGCTTATGCATTTTTTTTTCAGACTATACACAGGTTTTTTTGTTGGTAATATTATTTGCATTTCTGATTTTTAATTCTAAACTGTTTCAAAGTAATACTGATGTTTGTATTAATAATAAATTTTAAGTTAAGGATGACTGAAAGATGCCTGTGCCTGCTAATTAGAGTAAAGATTTTGAAATATGCTCTGCTCTGGATCTTAGCAGACAACTGTGTCTTAGACAAATGTGTGGGAAGAGGAAAAGCAATCCGGAAAAAGCAGCTCTTATAGTTAGTAGAATTTTCTCCCCTTTTTCCTTCCATTGAGTCTGTCTGAAAGTGGGTGTTTTAACATACAGCCATTTCTCGTTAACATGTGTGTGTTTATTTTAGCATGATGGTGTTGTTTTTTTCATCTCCCAATCTGACACAGCATGTTTCATCAGTATATGGTTTCTACTATATGAGACATTTAAAATGGCTCAGTGAAGAAATGGATTCTTGTCACTTAAACAGTCACTCTCCAGATCTGTGGAAACTTGGTCATGTTAACAATGTTTAAAATTCCATATGCTCAAAGACTGACTATAAAAACTGAGAGTGATATAATGTCAAGAATTTAAAGGTACTTTGTTGTACCAATAATAATTTATGTTAATCATGTTTAATTTAGTCATTTTCAACATACTTGTATTTACAAATTAAACCACTGTTATGTTTCTCCTTTGTTTGCATGATATGATTTTATTTTATATTTTTTTTCCACTCACCAGATGTTTTCAGCACTTTGCTTCCCACTACTGTCATCCCCTCCCTTACCACTGCAACAGTCACAACCACTGTAGCCTTAACAACCAGCACAACCACTTCTGCAACAGCCATCAGCACCAGAGGTACAGTATGCTTCTTTGTTATGGCCTGAAAGAACACATTATAAATAGGATATTATAGGTTTGATTTTTTAGGACAGGATAGAAATTGATAGGGGGTTCACACACTTTAGGTCAATATATGTTTTTATTAGAATAATCCACAGGATGGTAGATGGTTAAGAAAGACTTCATATGACCTTGAATATTTTCATTGCTCTAGCAGTGTGTATGTGAACTTTGACAGGATGCTTAAATTATTTGTATACATTTGCATTTAATTTTTTAAGGTTAGTAAATTAACTTTAATGTAAAATGCAAGCAAGCTATTTTTAAATAAACATGACCTTTTAAGACTGGTTATTTTGGGTGCTAATGTTTAAATCAAGGTAGGTGTCTTGGCACTGGAATTACTGCTGATGCAATCTTGCTTAATAACAAAGAGGCATCACTTTACACCACCCTTGTTAGTCTTCTTCAGTTTAAGGTATGCCTAATTTAGAAGTGTTTTTACCTTACTGAAACTAGAGTAAATGAGCTGAAATTTCCCTCTCCCCTCCCTGTCCCCCATCCTGTCACATTTTTGTCTGTTCTTTCTTTGTTATAAGTCAAATGTAAAGCTTAATTTTACTGTTGTATTCAGTGACTGATCAGATAACTGTTCAATAGCAAAGATGTATATGTAAGGCTTTGCAGATTATCATCTACTGTTTAGCTAGTAATTTCTGACAGTGAGTGAAACGGCAGAAGGTTCCTATGTGGTCTGTGGAAGGCTTTCATTGTGCAAGGAGAGAGGAAATAATGTTCACTTACCACACACTGCAAGTATTCACAGGATGAAGTATGATTATCCCAGGACAGTTAAGACAGAGTTATGACATAATTTCTTTCTGGAAGCCTTGTTACGAGTCACTTGTAGTAACCTTCATAACTTGCAGGCATAAGCTGAGCTAAATGCAAGTCCATTGTCTTGCAGTGGGAAAAAAATATAGATATTTTATTGCAAAGGAGTGTTGCAGTAGTCCTTTCCCTACAGAAAAAAAAAAAAAAAAAAACCAGAAAAAAAAAGAATAGACCATGGAAAAGAGACCTGTGCTCACAGGTAAAGAGGAGCATTTCCTGGAAAGAAACAGAATGATATGTCTTTATAAAAGAGGGATATGAGTTAAGTATCAGAAGCTTCCCAGCTTTCTTAGGGCTTGGATACTGGAAGGATAAAGTGCTTGTTGTGCCATGTTAGTGTTTGCTGTCCTTAATGGTTTTCTTCTTGTTCTGTGGTCATAACTAAACTGTGTCACTGTTGTGATTGTATATTTAGTGTGAAATGTTGTTAGGGCACTGTGTTACCACATAAGTGTTGTTTAGGGCATTGCTTTCCTTTGCTCTGAGGTGTTCATTTTCACCTTTTGCATGCCGGGTACCAAGAGAAAGATCTGGAAAAGGAGAGCTCTCTTCTAAGCTTCAGCTCTAACATGTATGAGAATGCATTGAATTTGACACCACAGTAACAAACAGATACTACTTTAACAGAAAGTAAAAGAAGGAAATCTGGGTGAAGGTGATCAACCACTAAAACATGTGCACTCACTTTGCCCACCAAGAAAAAAAAAGTGAATGCAGCAAAATGGCTGTGAAGATAAGACCACTTCAACTCAGGGAACTGGTAGATGTGGTCTCCTGGACAATTGTCTGAGACAAAGGAGTGTGAGAAGACTGTTTCTTGAAAAACTTGTATTGAAAGGAAAATGACAGTTTATCCCAATGCAGTGCAAAAATGAGACACATGTAAAATAATGTATTTTTCTACCTAAAATCTAGGAACACAAAACACACAAAAATGTGAAAACGAGATTACTATAAGTCACTGAGTGTGTCAGTGTGGAAGAAACAGGAAACCAGGCATAAAATCAGAAGCAACCAGATGCAAAAGTAATTGCAGCTAGCAAGGTGTGAGAAATCTATCAGAACAAAAGGATTTAGAAGTACATTAGATGAAAGATAAAAGTAAAGAAACATAGTGATCCTATTCATGAATGATTAGGACAAGTCTGAAATAACTTGTGTTTTATCTAGCAATGTCTGACAATTAGAGTGATGTTTCACACTGAAAGGTGACCACAAATAGAGAAAGATCAAAGAACAAAGACAGTAAGTTTAAAGATACTCTCTGCAAGGAATCTGAAGGCACCAGATTGTTTTGTTTTGCTTTCCAAAAAAAGAAAAATCAGTAGGACTCTGAAGAGGTATTTTCCAAGTTGCAAGGGGAAAACAAATCCACTGGATTAGTGACAAAGGCATTTGGTGCAGAAACTTTCTAAATGCATTGTCAGAGTGATGCAGTATAGCTATTGAAATTCTCTTTTTTCATCCTTTCTTTTCTTTAAAATTCTTGATTTCTATGGCAGAGGAAAGTGCTTTCCTTAGGTCACTTTCTCTCCTATTCTTCTTGGACCCATAAACAAATATGGTTCACAAGTTATAATGGACTTTTTGAAGGCAGAATTCTGCTGTTGTGAAGTACTAGAAAGAACCTTACCTAGATTGTCAGAAAACATACATATTAGACATATAAATGGCATAGGAGCCAATTTGGAGAGGATCAGATTTTCAGTAGTATCTCTTTCCAGCTGAGAAAAAAGGAATGTATAAACATATTTTCTTTTTACACTTCTCATTCCCGCAAGATTGTTGACATGAAAGAGTTTATAAGGACATAAATTCGAGAAGATATTAATATATTTTGAACCTTTAAAACAATTGGGTTTTTTCTGTATGTTTTGGTTTCCTGTTGTGTTAGAAGCAGCATTTATCTTTGTCTTACTTTATCAGATGCTGTTTGATCGTGCCTTAAAGAAACAGAAGTTTGCCCCAGATCATAGGGTAGTACATACTAAATAATATCTTTGGAAAAGATTTCCACTATCTGACATAATAGTCTTGTTGGATGGCTTTCACTAATTCTCTTCTAAAATTATGACTTAATGCTGATGAATCTCCTCAGGTAAATAGTACCAGACATTCCTCTATTCTGCGTGATTTTTATATAGTCCACCTTGAGGATAAGTTACTCCACATGCAGTCACAGGAGATGGCTTTACAGGAATATGATATAGGAGCTCCAGGATTCTGTACATCTAAGTTGTTTTACATTATGATGTTTGTACTTTATCATTACCAAAAGCCTGAATTAATGGGGAAAAAAATTGTCCAAACCATCATAAGTTAATTCTGGAACTGAATCCATCTCTGTCTTAATTTGCATGGCACTTAGTAAACAACATGAAAAAACCTACTGATCCAGTTGGATGATAGCATGATAATTCATAAACACCCTATTTAGTCAAACTTTTCACTTTCTCAGACAAACGTATGCTTGCTTTTGTGCTCAGTCCTTCAGGAATTAATTATTCTTTTCCTGCTACATTACCTACTAACTCAAAAAATCCAACACAATTTGATGCTAGTGAAGAGTATGGCCCTTTATATATTTGTCAAGGGTATCTTAAAACCTAATAACCATGATAAGGAATGTATGAGAAAATGAGAATAAGTCTGAGAAGAATTCTAGAGGACTACAGAAAAAATTATTATGTACAAATAGTTTAGTCTCTATCAGGTTTATGTAAACCTGTGAAAGCTGTGCATGGATCCATGCTAGTGTTCTCTTTTTTTACTGGGAAGAGTCACAAGAGGGTTGTAAATTTGCCTCCAGAAGTGAAACAAGGGATGCCTCGTTTGGAGAAATTCTTTCTTAGCATAATTCAGATGGATTTGTGCCAGTCCTTCAAAGTCCTGTAGGTGGAGAAAGGAGTGTGATTAACAATCTAGGAGAAGCCTCCTCTACTCAGAATAGCTTTGTGTTTCTAGATTCAGAGGACAAAAGCTTGTGCACACAAATGTGCATTAAACCCTCACAGAGGCTGGCAGTGTGTTAATCACAACCCCTCCACACCATCTGTGATTTAAAACATTTTTGTTTCTGTCAAGAAAAAAGTAGTCAAAGGAGTTAGAAAACTTGGTAATTTTGACTTCTTATTGAAGATTCAAATCTCACCACCCGCCAAACAGGTACAAAATTAGCATTGCAGGAACATCCCAAACTCAAAAGATAGATCCATTCTGTTGGATTGCTTGTATCAGGGTGATTCAGTCTCAGCTGACTCACTGGTTTAATGACTGTGCCAGAATGTTCAAATCTTTATATAGCAATGCCTAAAAACATCTCCAAAAGTCATTGCAATAAGCAGAGGTACAGTGCTGTTCCCAGGCAGCTGCACTATGAAGTTCAAGAGATTATTTAATAGTCAGGGTGACCACAAAGACAACGAATGTACACATTTATATATGAATGAAATCCCTGCTTTATTATATTCCACTTTGCTTTTATTGGTTTTGGCTCTGGTATAAAAGAATGATTTCTTAAAGGAGATCTGTGAAGCTAAATTTAGAATAAGAGTTTACACTGGATTAAGGAAGAGTCTGAGGATATGGTCATTTTGAAGACTATTGTAAATTTAATTTATGTGTGAATATTGCTATTTGATAGCATAAGTTTCAACCACCTTAGCTAAAAAAAATTGCATTTTTATTTTCCTCTCCCATTTTTATCTTGGAGTCTATATGACTAGGAAAAAACCAAAACAAAACAAACCATCAGAAAAAAAGACTAGTCTATTTCATTATAGGCAGTTTCAACACAGGAACTTCTTGGACAGTACTTGTAGGGTGGTTTTTGTATCAAAAAAAAAGTTGACCATTACCAGTTCTTTGCTTGTGATTTCTGATTAACATAACTTGGCACTTGGAGACACTGACAAAGAAAGAAACAATGCAAGGAAAAGATAGAGAATATGTGAGAGACAAGGGAGATAAGGATAGACTTCAATATAGTTGTGTATGCGTACTTGTATTCAACTCTGATAATAAAAAAAATATCATTTAATGTAAAAAGCAGTTTTGTATGGCAGCATGCTAAAAGTTAGGTTGTTTATATACTCCTTTATCTGTAGCAGTAACTTAATATCTAATTTGTGTCTGATTTTACTCAAACCAGGTAAGGAAATTAAAACTCTGTGGGTTTTATTTCTTCTTTCTCATCTTCTCTTCTCTTACAATAATCCTCTATGGTTTATCCAACTTCTAGATTTGCCAAGAGGCCAGACAATTTGGGTTTCAACCCAACAGGTTTTTAGATCACTTTCTCCCACTTGACATTCCAGTAAGCCTTTACCACCCATCTAGCAAGAACTGCCATCTCTTGATTTTATAACAACTTACTTAATTACCTTTATTTTCTATTCTGCTTGTTTCCCTGCTCTTTAGAAGGTGTACTGATAAATCATAGTAAACCTAAGTTAAAACATGATGAAATCTCAAACCTATTTTACAAGCCTCTTTCCCTAAGTCTTGAAGCATCCAGGGCAGTCTCTGGTCAGAGCTATCTGTACTCAGGTGAAACATCTGCAAGCTAGAGCTGAGTAGTAGCTGGGAAACCCTCCCTAGCCAGCATCTGCAAAGAGCTGATAGAGAGGCCAGGAACAGAAAGCAGCCTTCCATTCTTTGGCATTTGTATGGGCTAAATACAGGAAACCAGGGAAAGAAATTGTGACCAGTTTGCCAAGGTTCACAAGTAGCTCACAGGTGCAGAAGGGAGATGCAAAGCATAACACTGTCTGCCTCCTTTTCCATGTGCTCTTGGATACCAAGGGTGCTGGCATTGGAAGGAAAACTCCACAGCTGTGTTTGTGTATGGCCTCAGCTCATCAGCACACATTTGTCTTCTTGGGACAAATACTAGGCTTCTGTGCAACCCGGAGGACAAACACAGAGCAGAGATCCAATGTACCCAGAGAGCTAGAGAGCAAGATTTGAAACTTGCCTTTTCAGAGTCAAACAGTTTATTTTTTTCATACTGAAATGCACCTGTTGTGGTCAAATTCAAATCACAATAGTTTATGAAACTATGAGGAAATTAAAACTCAGAGTTAAAAAAAAAAAAAAAAATTCTATTGGGCAGTCCTGTGCTTCTCTCTTCTCCTGTGGTACTTGAAGTGTTCACAAGAACTATGGCATTCACAAGGGGATCCAGAGTACTTTTGCCCAACATTACCAAGAAAGGCAATTACTAGGTTACTAGTTCTGTTTCTTTATGGATTCCTTAGTGTTTCTTCTGACTCCTTCAGTATATGCATCTCATTTGCTTTCACTTGCTGGTTTAAGTTGCATGACACTTCCTGATTTCTAAAGTTTTGGAAAAGGTAGAAAAAATAGGATGAAAGCAGATTAAAAATAAAACTAAACTCTGGAGTGGTGATACTTGTTTATTTTGCCAGCTTTTTCTCAAGTTCTTCTTCAAATATACCTGCCCAGTCCTCGTGTCTGTGCCTTCTCTGACTCCTCGTGTTGAACAGGGCTTGGACTTCCCTTGTTGTACAGGTATATTTTCATGAGGCTTAGTAGTCCACTGTATCCATTTTAGGGGAACAGAGTATTTGTTCCTTTCCCTAAGTAACATTTAATTAGGATTTCATCTCACTACTCAGGCTTGGTGGTACAATTAATGCTGTGAATTCTCAAAGCTCACAAAATTAAGATCAACAGTGGAGATTATAGCATCTGTTCTAACTCAAAGAATGGGTTTTTAGGTCTCATAGATAAACAGCCAGGAAAGTCTACTTACAGTATCATGAAAGTGGCTTTTGAGAGTGTTAGCACAGTTGATCATGTGCACAGATTTAATAGATGTAAAAAAAAAATTAAAATAGTTGTCTGCAGGTGTTCCTCTTGTGCTTTAGCTTTGCAGTATAAGATCTGTCCCTGTAGCAACCAAACCAAAAAGAAAAAGAAAACTAAACAAATAAACAACCCCCAAATTCAAGCAGTTGTGTACTTTAGTGAATAGATTCCTACAGATTTCTGTGTATGTCCACAGAGAAACATAATCATGACAGACAGTACATGTTCACATGCATAGTGATCATGGACCAGAAACATGACAGCTTCAAGCAAGAGGCTGTACAAACATAGTATGAAAATAAACTATGGCTTTTGAAATTAAGGCTAGGAATTTTCTATATTGTTACATCCACAGAAGATATTTGCCTGTTGCTCAGAGGAAGTAGAACAACAGGCAGTAAGTAGCCTCAGATTGAGGTTGTGGAAGGAAGTACTTTTTCATGCAGTGTGAAACTAAATGTGAAACTGCATTATTACTATGTGCTAAAAAATGGAAATATCCCAATATTTATATTGTAGGCAGACCAACATCAAAACCAAGTGTTTCTGTTTGTTATTCCCAGTTCTCAGATACTTCTAAAACATGTTTTATAGTTGTAAAATCAACCCAAGAGTAATCCTCATGTCAACACCCACAGCACAAAAGCAGTCCAGCAACAAACAGCAATTCTGGCAACATGATCCATATCATGCTAGTTAGCTCAATTACCATAAAATGCCCTTAGGCTTTTCAATTATTATATAAAAGTTAAAAAAAAATAAATATACAATTTAGAAAATGGCAATTTTCTCTGCTTAACAGCTATTACGATGTAAGATGTAGACTGTCATTATTATGCATTTCTTGGTCATCAAAAAGCTCTCGCCTTTTGGAGCAAATAAAGATATATTTTGTGCTCTGAATAGTTTGCTATGTAAATGAACATCATAAGCGAGACATAGATTACAACACAGACATGCTGAATACATGCCAAGAAAGGAAATATCACAATATCATATATTAGGAACCTGCTCTTTGTGTCTGGAACAAATATTTCTAGTGCTAACAAATCCATCCAGCTGTCAGCTTGCAGTAATGAAGTATGCAACTTAAAAAGTATACAATGATTTCCAGCCTTGATGGATTATCACTTAACCCAAAATGCAATGCTGTACAGATAAGTATCACAATTGGTTGATGGTCTGATAAAGATTCCATTATATAGCTGAGCTCCAGAGAGGCTTCAGCAATGTGTCAGGAATTCAAACATTCCTAATCTGAGCTCTGATCACACTGGTTTTTTTTCTACAGCATATGAATTATGCAGTCTAACTGTCTGCTGTAAGCTAGCAGTATGAGAGATTTTCCAAATTAAGAGCCCCTTCTGCTGGAAGCATGCTCCCTGCCTGCAAATAAAGTCCTGTGGTCTGAATTCATCCTGAGACTTTCCCTCAGGTGCCACAGACTGTAGGGACTTAGCACTCTTTCTGCCCAACCTCCACATGTACATAGCAAGGAAATGCAGACCTTTCCAAAAAGTACATAGGAAGGACAAGTCCTCAGTATCACCTCCTCTGTATAATGCATAACATCAAAGAAAATGGGTACTGAAGACTCTAACCATACTGACCTTTCTCCTCTGAACTCTAATTGAGTGGTGACCTCAGATGTAACCTTACATTTTATTAATGTATAGTCATTCTAAACATTCACATGTAATCAAGACATTACACCTCTGTTATCCATACTACACACTATAGTCGTGCATAATAATCTTTCAAAATAATAACCAATTCAGACCTTCATACTTGCTGCTTTAAAAGCCATAATTCCACTGATTTTGAGAGACTTTTGGGATCAAGTGTTTACAGCTCTTCAAGCACTTTGGCTTGCAGATTGGTTAAATGAGTTTATCCTATCTAGCTGACAGGTAATTTTGAGGTTTGGATTAATCTGGATTTTCCAGCCAAAATAGAGACACAGACTATTTTCTATTTTTAGTAATATTGTCAGTGTTGCCTGCAGTACCCCATAACCTTGAGAAAGATCTGCAGATATGTGAAAAATTTTCTCTACAGGAGAACAGGCTGTAATATAATTTCTTCTGTGCCATACCTCCCATTACATAAACTCATTAATTTTCAGTGGGATTATATATAGTTTAATATACTATTCACAGATAAAGTCTGTGATCTCCTAAATCCAAATAGACCTACCTGGTCAGCCTAAATTATTGTATGGATTCCACTCTCATAGGTTTATAATGTGGAACAGAAACCTTTATTTTATTAAAGAGCATCCAACAGAACATGTGTGGGCTTAATTTAGGACCTACAGAGAATCCATTCTTTCCTTTGGTGTTTCTCTTCATTGGGTAATGATCCTTCATTGCTACAAACTTGAGCCTTGCTTCTCAGTTAAGTATCTCTGAGGTTAACAACTATACATTGCTTCTTGTTAAATCTTCAGTAAAAAGACTTATTCTATATGTTTTCTTCTCAGAGGGGAATAATTATTGTAAAGAAGACTCTGTAAATATGCCTCAAAATTTATTGTTGGATTTACTTTGAAAGAATTTAATCTGTGTTCTTTAGGATCTTATAAAGATCCTGGTTGATTTGGTTTGTTTAAAAGGCATTGTCAAGCATGCCTTCAGTGATGAGTTTTAAGGGAAATATAATGCATTCTTATGAAAAGGAGAAAGGTTAGGCAAATAGTTTATGTTTAATATGTTTCAGTGTTACTGTATTTACATCAAATCACAAGGCTAACACAGTTTTATTATATTTAGATAGATATTTGTGGTATTCAGGGATAGTACCAGTGAAAACCAAGGTCTTTTCTTCTGATGTTACTGAGTAAGGCAGATTTTGGCAAGTTCTGTGCTGTCAGGATACTGATGAAAGCAAAAGTGTACAACTAAGTATCACTGCAGTTAAGAACAAGGACAACTAAAGCAAATTCTCCAAAGCCATGTGGAATGTTAAAAAAAAAAAAACCCAACCTGAAATTGTGCTGACAAGGTATAAAAATGAGGAAAGAAAAAGAGAGAAAAATGCTTATAGTTTCAAATGTATTGCTAACACCTTTAATAAAAAATGCACGTCTTTCTCAC
Organism: Corythornis vintsioides; assembly: GCA_025447755.1. Classification (NCBI taxonomy): domain Eukaryota; kingdom Metazoa; phylum Chordata; class Aves; order Coraciiformes; family Alcedinidae; genus Corythornis; species Corythornis vintsioides. The sequence continues at coordinate 71,154 of JAOEGS010001005.1, read as the reverse complement.
TAACCAGTGAACTAAAATCATCAACTGTGCTTTGAAGCTGAAAAGATTACTCTCTCTCTTACTTTCTCTGATACTCCACTTGAAACACAGTTAATAACTTCCAGCGTCAGCCTCACAAAATTCAGAATTGATACTAATTATATTAAGTTTTTTGGATGAAAGATGACCTTGGTAAAACTCAGAGCTACAGCATTCTCCAGACCAATAAAATAAAAGCAAAATCTACAAGGAGTGACTTTGGAGGTGATTTAATCTGACCTAATAATTTTTGTACGTGAGGTTATTCAGATAGAGAATACAAAAAAAAAACCCCACACACAAAAAACCAAACAAAACAAAAACCAAACCCAACCAGTATTCTTAAGCTAATGTTTTAGCATTATTTTGACTATTGAAATAATTGCCTAGTCCTCTTTTTTGCTGCATTGGTCATTTGGAGTGTCTGTTCAGTGTTGACTTTGGAGACCACACCATCAAGAAAATTGAGTGCCTTGGTGCCTGGAGAAGCTGACTTGTGAGTACACCTCAGGGGAGTAGCTTCTTCAAGAGCCAACAGAAGCACCAGTACTTGGCCTGAGTCTCCTCTCAGATTCATCTGGGGCCCCTGTAGGGACTGTCATATTTTCTGTGGGTTGTTTTCAGTGCTTAGTGTAGACAGTGATGAACAGGCTGAGTAACAACATTACACAGATGTGTTTCTGCAGCAGAATGCCCAGCGTGTGCCTTCCACATCCCAGCAGAACCTGCTGAAATGAAGGTGCAGGGCTTTCTGTGGAATGGTGTGTGTCTTGGCTGCTCTGTGCTTCTAACAGTAGGGTTAAAATGTGTACCTTGTTACAATTAAGAGAGGGAGAGAGACTAAAATAACTATTTTGCTTTAAGACTCTAAACCAAAAACCTTTAATGGCTAACATTTTGCTGTGATGTGGTCATTGCATTGGGTGCAGAAAAGCAGAGTCAATGAAGCTGAAGTGAAAAAAGTTTAAAAAAATTGAATAGCAACGTGTTTTAAAAGATTAGCTTAAAACATGCCTTGGAGAGAAGAAGCAGAAGTCCAGTTTGAAGTATTAGCTGTTGTAAATGCTGTACCTAATTACAGCTGAATTCAGGTTTTCAATGTAAAAATAAAGAGAGAGAATTACAAACTAGCCTGAGAAATGCAGGATGGAAAACCTTATTCAGTAACACTTGACTCACTGTTTGTCTGAGTATAAAAGACTGAATGGAAAGGGACAAATGGAAGTAACTGAAAAAATGAAATTCAAAATCAACACAAGGAAGTACTTTTCACTCAAAGAGAAATACAATTTTTCAATAGCCTACTGAGCCAAGTTAGGAATTGGAAGGACTGGGGTCATTAAAAAAGGGAGATAGTATTCTGGAGGAACTGTGTTAACCAAGATGACTTGCAGTGGGCTGAATGGCCTTTTCCGTTTCCCAAATTTATGTTCTTTTTGAAAAACTTTGATTACAAGTCATCCTGCTGTGATTTAGGTAGTATGAATTTGAAAAGAATGTATCAAATCCTTTCAATCAAGATGCTTGGGTTTCTTTCCAGCCTGAATCCTTGCAAGTCTGTAATAGAAAACCATCAGTCAAGGGAAAAAGGTATCAGGAGTAGCAATTTACGTTAATATACAATTTTCTTTTCCAGCATAAAGGGTAAGAGACAAGGATCCTGGGCAACAAAGGCCAGAATATAAATCTTTATTGGAATATGTTGTGGATAGTCAAAAAAAAAAAAAAAAGGAAAAGTCCCTAAGGCTGACAAATCTCCAAAACTGGCAATTTAAGGAAGCCATTCTATTTATTTTATATATTTATTTTCTCATGGCTAACAAGACTCTCTGGTATACACATCAGGTCATGAACTGCATTCAGCACCCTACAGAGAAGAGAGAGCTTTCATTTTAATGAATTCAAAGTGTTCTATCAGTCTGTAGCATTGACTAGGGACCAGGTCCCTGGACATTGTTGACAGAAGCTAGCATTTATGACTGTACTAATTTGTTACAGAATGGGAATGTTGTAGAAGGTTAATATGTAAAGCCTTTCCATATATTAACCATATATATATTTTATTTTATTTTTTTTTTCACATAATTTTCAGTAAAGACTGAAGGAGAACAATCTTTGTTTAGGTTTGATATTGACTCAATTACTGTCTCCAGTGCAGGAATTCACTCTATTCCTGGGCTGAATTGTATTCCTGGGTAGAGTTTGAGATTCTTTGTTACCAACATCAATCCTGAACTTGTTTAGCCCCTACAATGCAGTTTTGTTAGTGTAAGTGCTGGGTTGCTATTGTACATGGACATCTGTATGTCAGACTGTCTTGGATTTATTAGTTTGGTTTGGGGCTTTTTTTAGATAAGCTGTGTGTTTTACAAAACAATTCCATCCCTTTGTTACTTAAGATTTTGAAGATTGATTATTAATTCCAGGCCCCAATCCCTCCAATTCATCTCTGAAGCATCTGTTCCCAATAATTCTTGAGTTAGAAATGCTAAGATGAAATTAGTCTTTTATTACACTCAGGTTGGCTCTCCTCCATCACAAGACCTTGTGCCAAGTAATTTGTGAGTTATTTTATAGATTGCCAGTCCCTGTGGGACTTTTTTGTTATTGTTATAATAAGTCCCTGCATTATAGCATGACTTGGGTAAGTGTGCTAATTGTTTTTGTGTGATTGAAATGTCCAAATTTTTACTTCGTGATGCTTTTGAGTAGTATCCACTAATTCTTATTAAGTCATTTCTGTGGGAAAATTTGCTGCAAATTGCTATGACACTCAGAGATTTTAGTTTTGATTTCCCATGCAAAAAGTGCTTTTCTGTATTTATTATGAAATATGAGTGAAATGTAGGATTTTTACATAATTCTAATTCCTTCTCAACCAAGTAAACAGTCAGGGAATAATTCATACACAAGATAAATTCACAGTAGTTTGTGTTTGCCTTCAGCACCATACTGAAATAGATGGGTTGTAAGCAGTGCAAAACATCTTGCTCTTGGTATATGTGCAGTCTTATGGAGAAATTAAGAACATCATGAATGTTAAAGGGCAGGAAACTTATTTCTTCTGTCTTTATAGGTAATGCTTGCATGCACTTGTATATAATATCAGAATAAAATATTTTCATAATAAGGACAATACATGGGTCAGTCTAAACCACATTTTTAATGTGTCTGTTTTATTTAAAAGTTATGACCTATTAAGTTGTCTGTTTAGAAGGCAGAACATAATGAGCATATTCTAGGCCTCTGTATGTTAATGCTGCACAAATACAGGATGTTTGGGCTTTTTCTTCTGTACAATTTTACTGTTGAAAAATATATCTGAGTTGCCATATGTTACAGTCTACTAATGCTGTTTATAGTGTCCCAGTTGCTAGTCTGTTTGAACAACTTTCAAAATCCTAACATATTAAACCATTTTGTAAAGAATTCTCTGAATTGCATTGATACAGACGCATGGCAATGTTAGTTCTGCATTCAAACACAAGACTAAATCACATTTTTTATCTCCATATAAGTGGGAATTAAACATGCTCAGTAGCTAGTATGTGTTTTAAACAAAGATCAGTCTTGTGGGTCTTCTGGTTAGGGTTTTGTAGTGCAGATGTCTTCAGCTCTTCCCTGTCGCACAACTCGATGTCCATAAAGTGGCGCTGCTAATACTTCATACAAATGTTAATGGAGAACCCAGAGTAAATTTTTAATGAGTGTTTAAAATCACAGGTTTATGAAATAGAATGGGTGTGTTGTTGGCCAAACAGGTGATTAAGAAAGGCCTTAAGAGAAACAAAGCTGGAGAAATGAAAGAAAACTGACTTCATATTCATTAAAATCTTCTGTGCATATTAATCTCTCCAAGTTCCCTATTGTTGTCCATTTCAGCCTTTTAGTCTCTATCACACTTCCTCTTATTGTCACATGCTTTTTATTTATACCACTGCCATTATTGGTTACCTGATGGTAAAAATGAAGTAATTTATTTGGGGAAGTATTTTGAATATGCCCATATTTAAATTCCTCTAGTCATCCAGAGTCATTAATTAATCAAATTGAGGCCCTAGGTTTGTCTAGTTTGGAGAAAAGGAGCCTGAGGAGCAACCCCATTGCTCTCTACAGCTTCCTGAGGATCCAGTGACAAAGATGTGTGAGAATGGTTCAAAAGTGCACCAGAGGAGGTTCAGACTTGACAGTAAGAAACATTTATTTAGCAAGAGGGTGGTTAAGCACTGGAACAGGCTTCCTAGAGAGAGAGAGAGGTTGCTGATTCCTCCATCCCTGTCATTGTTTTAAGAGAATTTGGACAATGCCCTTAATAATGTGCTTCTACTGTTTGTCAGTCCTGAAGCAGTTGAACTAGATGATCATTGTAGGTCCCTTCCACTTTGACTATTCTCTTCTGTTCCATTCTATTGTATGCTATTCATCCTTCAGATTTATATCATGGTAGCCACAGCAGATACCTGATGTTACACTTGAACTCAGAAATGTCCAGTTATGGTAGGTTCCTGAAAAGATCTAAGTTTTACATTTAATATCACAGATGAAAATCTAAGTCATCTTTCATTCTGAATAAATTATAATCAAAGAATTTAAGTTATGAAAGAATGTAATAAATTTTTTTAAAAGCCACACATTTAGAAGTGTTACAGTCATAGATTTCCCCATCTTTTGCTGGACTCCAATATATGGCTATTTAATACTTCAAAAAGCTATTTTAATTATCTTTGTAAAGGTTGGAAGATGATAATTTATACTGTGTTCAAAAGACTAATGTTGGAAAAGGGCGTTATTTTATCCATATTGCAATATTAACAGAGAAAGTCTTCTGGAAAGGGAAGAAATTAAAGTGGCAGTCAAATGTTCTCAGAGTTAATTTTGGTCAGTTGAGAATTCCAAAAATCAACTTTATTAGTTCTGAACATCCACTAAAACCTAACTTCTAACTTCAGATCATGGTCAAAAATAATTGTAGATTATTTACTTACTAGAGAACGTAGTAAATATGTTGGAATTTTCTAAGATTATTATAATGAGGGATGGTTTTTCTTTTCTGTCAAAAAAAAGCCAACACTTTATTTAATTTTTAATTAATTTACCTTATTCACTAAATGTATTCTTTTCATCAACATCTTCTATTTTAAGATCTCAATGATATCTCTGATATTTCATTAAATACTGTCTTTGCATTGCCTGTAGTGAAAGAAAAGTACAGATAAAAACCTTAAAAAGGAAAGCATGTAGCACTGAAAAAAAGGTGGATTTTCAAGATTGTGACAATAAGTGCTATAAAATACATGATGACCACTAACAGTTACAGGAATGTGAACTAATCCTGACTGCATTCCACAGCTATTCTTTCAGCAATCAAAACGAAAATGATGTATCAGCACCAGAGCTGTGCTGCATTGGAAGCACTGCTTACATACATAGTAGGGCAAAAGCATCAGAGAGAATGGAGTGTGTTATTCAGTTTAAACTTTACAGGTGGCATCTTTTTGCCAGGCCTGTAATGAAATCCTAAGAACTTTTAATCAGCTTTATTTGATATGAAACATGCTTATAATTACTTGTTAATTGAATGTTTGTGACTACATAATCATTCCAGCCCTAACCATTCTATGGTTCTGCGTAGTGTGTTGTTAGCCATAGCACTTTGTCCATTCCTATGATCTTCAATTTCTTGTTTTGTGGACAAATGTCATTAATCAGGCTGTAGATACAAGCCCAATCCTGCAAAAGCTTACCTGCACACTTGGTGCATTATAAGCAATCCCATGGAAATCAGGGGAGTTATATCTATTATTAAGTCAAATGTATCTGTGCTATTGGGAGATTAGGACCATGTTTAACAACAGGGCTAAACCCCAGTCTCTGACCTTCATTTAAGAAAGTTTATTTGGAAGTTTGTGTAACAGACACTGCAACATAATCATGCCAAAAAATTCCACTAATTTGATTATTTTTTTTAACATATTTGTTGCAAACTGAGACAAGTAGAAAAAAAAAATGAGGTTTTTGGTTTGTTCCTTTTTTCTTGGCACTCAGTCTGTGTTATTATAGATAAATAATTTTCCTGATAAGGTAAAGTATTTATATTGTTATGCACTTATCAAACATTTACTCTATGTGCTCATTTTATGTAAAGCTTCACAACTTTGATAAGGTGTGAATGTTAAGATAAGACCCAATTTCTGTCTGAAGTATCCACAGAATCGGCTTCAAAGAAATAAAAAGTAATGGGACTTCAAATTTTTACTTGTTTTCAAAACATATATCTGAACATCTGCATTACATAGTAAGAGTAGATAATGCTAAATATTACTGCTACTACACAGCAATAGTACAACTGCATTTGTATAACATTTAAAATAAATTAAAAATCATATGCTGAACAGTCCTCATTCCCACTTCAGATATCTTTTAAATCATGAGAGTATTTAACAAAAACACATTATTATTTAATTCATGCAACTTTTGAAATCACTTTTATGAATAAATGATTGAAGATTTATAATTTTCAGTGTTGGAGCATTTATGGAAATCTGCCAGAGATGGTGCATATTTTTCCTTCACATACTGAGTGGGTAATCTCCCCCCCACCCCTCCTGCCCAGTAGCACTATTTTCACAAACCACTTGTAAAATAACTGGAGATATTTCAAGACTTGAACAGTACAAAATTCTTTCATTAATTGTCTGAAGTGGTATTAATTATTTCACTACCAAGAAATAAGTCATAGGGCCCTACTGTGTCATTGACACTGTCATTTGACCCCACAACACTCTTGCTCTTTGCCAGTGTGCAACTGCCAACCAGAGAGGGGAGGAAGAGCTGGATTACACTGGGTAGGGAGAGGCTGCTAAACAAAAAGACAAGACCATTATGGACATACAGTATCAAACTAACAAAAAAAATAGAATCTTAATGCACAGTTGCAAAAGCAATCTAATGAAAACATAGAAAGTAATAAATGCACGAGATGAGCTGGTTCTAGAAAACCAGCTGTAAACATTTGGACAATGAATGTGAGATCTGAGTGAGCTGCTGTTAATACTTTGTAAAGAGATGCTGCATCATTGCAGGTTGTTCTTTGAAAACAATTCAGGATTAAGTGACAATATAGAAAGGCAGATAAAATGGTGGCACCAGGAGGAGATGAGTAGAAGCCCAAATAGAAGTAATTGCTATGTCATTTCATAAAATTAGGTTGCACCTAAAACATTGCCACCATATGGGATGCCTTACATGCTTAATACTGCACCTCTGCATTGGAAATGCTGCATGAAGTTCTGGTTATCCATCATCAAAAAGTTATAACAGAAATGAGAAAAAAAAAAAAGTGAGAAGGAGGGCTGGTGTTTGAAAATGATGTCTGTGCTAGAAAAGATTAAACAGACTAGCACTCATCAGCTTGGAAAAGATATAGCTGGAAAGAAAGGTGGTAGCAGTTAAATTAAATGAGAAAGTACATGAAAAAAAAGTGAATTATGTGAATACAGTCACCACTGAAGAAAGTTTCTAGACTCTGGAGTCAGAAAATGTGTGAGTGAACAAGAGGAACTTTACATATTCCATTTGTCATCTGGTTGTAAATTAAATTGGACAAGATTGTGGCATTTTCTGATCTAGTACAGCCATTTCTATGTTCTAAGATTTTATATGCACAGGGAAAAAAATACTTATCTTCATTTAAATGAATAAAACCATAATCAACGTTTAAATTAATAAAGCCAAAATCAACCTAAAATCATTGCTTTATTATTAAATAACAATATAAATCAAAATGGGTCTTTGTAAGTGTTAGGTTATTGACTAAGATAAATGTAGACTAAAGGCTATTTTTGTTGCAATATTTAGATATATTAGAAATATTTATATATATATAATTTAGAAATATTAACAACCACAGATCAACATACTAAAACTCCCAAGATGACTAAATCCCACCCATACTGTCCCATAGTGTCAATTTAAATGAAATCTAACAATATAATTTACTATTTAAACCTTACT
>JAOEGS010001005.1:30325-60497 GCA_025447755.1 Corythornis vintsioides | reverse complement strand
CAGATAAAAATACTAAAAATCACAAGATGACTAAAGCACAACCACAGTGTCCCATAGTGTCAATTTAAGTGAAATCTAACAATATAATTTACTATTTAAACCTTACTGATGTACAAACAATGTCAATAAACTGCTACCCAGATCAGAGTTCACTTACCACAGCAAACATAGTTTAAAATCATTTGATACAAATCAGACTAAATCAGACTAAGACATCAGTTATTACAAAAAATTATCAACATTTTCAAGAACTACTGTGTCCCTGTAGTTCTCATGAAATGGCCATTCAGAAATTTGTGTTGACTTATGATCGATTTAGAAGAGGCTTCCTGTCATTTTTTTGGCAGAATGAGAATTTCTCTAGCAGGGAGAAATGAAGCCTGCTGGAGAAATGTCCTCATGCCACATGTGAACATTTTTGTCATACTCCCCCCCATGACTCTAGCTGTACCTGGGAAATGTATCTGTCCTTTCAGTACATCGTTTGCTTGGAACTCTGAACCAAAACCATTGCACAGTTGCTTGAAAATGCAGTTTAATTCTCCCATTATTGCCATATTTAATAGTGATGTAACACTAAAAATTAAATTAATTGCAAATTTAGACTATTGCCAAGTGCCACAGTGCAATTGGTGTCTTGGGCACAGGTAAAACCTTCCTGGCTTCTTTTACTTACTTTGTCATTTTATTAGTACTGTGGTTTTCTTCTCTGGGTTGTTTTATTATAAATGTCCTTATCTCAACCCCTGTGTTCTTGTATATTTTTCCTTCTTCCAATTCTTCTTCCCATCCTACAGGAGGGTGTGTGCAAGGAGAGGAATTGGTGGGTGAGAGGCTGTGTGGTGTTTAGCTGCCAGCAAAGGTTAAACCATGACAACAGGCAATTGAATTGAGCATGCACTCTCAAGGCATACTTTTGTTTGCAGTAGGGATGTTAAAGTTTCATTTCAGCAGAGTCTCTTGCCTGCTTCAGGCAAAAATTGGAATCCTGGCTTGCTCCCAGCAACTTGAAAAGATTCTGATGCCTATACAAATATACATAATGGCAGTCTTAATCATTAGGAATTATGTTATTTTTCTGTTTCTCCAGTAATGTTTCATAATGAATCAAAATGAGCTAGATGATTCTCTAGTAGTTTGAATACTAATTAAATGGAGACCTTCAGCAGTTTGTGACCACTTCTAATGCTTCTAATTTCTGTTTGTTTATGTTTCTTTTTACCAGTGAGGCTTTTGTTGTAGAAAACCCCGGCGTAAAAAAGGAATCTTAATTTTTTGCTCTTTTTTTCCTTTTTTTTTTTTTTTTTTTTTTTTTTTTAACAAGTTAAGCTTCTAAATCTACAGTAAACTCTTCCTGCTCAGACATCAGGCAACCCAGAGCATGCCAACAGGGTTTTATCTCCCCGAAGTAGGATTCAGAGTATTAAGCAGTTTGGAGTAGGATTTACAAGGATTTTACCTGTCTAGTTGCACCATAATTTTCTAACTTTTTTTTCCAATTTTGCTTCAAGGGACAGAAAATGAGATTTATTTTTTTTTAAAGGGAATTCAGCAACAGCAAAGCAACCAACTAATTGTAGGGGAGGGGGAAGTGAAAAATCATCCTAAAGTAGGTCCTACCTGTCCATCAGTTTTTTTGCAAACTACAACAGTGAATAGATAAATAGATAAATAAATGGCTAGTATTCTGGCTTGAAACCTTGTTTAGCTATTTGAAGTTTCCTGCTGACTTAATAGGGGTTGAGTTTCACTGCTGTAGCTATTTCCACCCACAATCTTCAAGAGGATGTAATTTCCTGTATCCTCTTTTGAATAACATTAAATATTTAGGAACACATACAAAATATGAAGCAGAACCCACAAGCTCAGTTGGGCCAGTGATGTTTTAACTGTCATGAGTGATAAGCAGGGTCGAGTTCAGAGCCAGTTCCTACAAGAAGAAGGAGTCTCTCAGTGCACCAGCAGACTGTGTTTTGCACACCAAGGAAACTGGAGTGTTTCCTAAAGCTCAGTCTCTCCTTTACTGGTGTTCACATAAACAATGAAAGATGCACAGGGAGATACCATTTAGAGGAAGCAATCACAAGAGCAGTTTATAAAACTAATTCCAATTTCTCTGAATGACAGAACTATATATGTGAAATAAAACTAGTGCTCCTAATACTAATAATATCAATAACTAAGAGAAAGGTATGCTCATCTTAATTCATTATTATTTTAAGGAACCTCTAAAATTCTGTCTTTCCTCATACCTAACACAAAGCACAAATCTGTCTAGCACTTTCTTTTGATCCTTGATGTTTTAATCCCAAGCACAGTAACTCTTTCTGCTGAATTTTACAGCCTTTTGCAATGTAGAAAGTACCACAAGCCGGAGAGCATGGTTGTGTTTCTAGGATTCAACAACATTTATGAATATAAGTGAGTGAAATGGAGCAAATGTAATGAAATAGGTTCATAAGGTTATGTGTTCATAAGGCAGACTCTTTTCCCTTTTCCAGTCTTCCAAGTCTCTTCTGTTTCTTTAAAGTGTTTTAAAATATTTTATGGTTTTGTATAAAAGATGTTACTAAGCACATAATGCTGTAAAGAAAAGCATGACTATGCTTTTTCCAAAGTTTTTACAAGCAATGTAACATCTCTTTCATTACAATTGATTTTCAAGTTTGTTTAAAATGTTTCATGAGGCATAACCTATTGAAATGACTCATCTAGTTTTCAGGTTGTTCTGGGAATAAAAGGTTCCTGTACAATTTAGGTGTGAAAACACTATTAAAATGTTAGCACGAGAATAACTCTCCCTAAATACGTTGAAAATGAAGTTTGATTTTTTTATTTGAAAGAACAGTTCAGCTCACCATCAATTCCACTCAGAGCTCATTGTGTGTATGCTGTTGTAATTATCAGTCCTTTTATGTCTTAGGCCTTTCTTGTAGCTCTTTGGAAGAATATGTTGATTTTGATGCACAGCTGCTTGTTTCACACAGGTTCTACCTCAAAAAGGAAGATCTAATATCAGTGCTGTTGGCAGCTATGAAAGGCAATCACAGCCACCATTTTTTATCTTTCCTCAAAAGGCATATATGAGACATTTCAAAGTGGTGTACTGGAGTGTTCACAAAATTCATTTTGTTCTTTCTAAGCAACCCCTTCAAGTGGTACTTTCAATGTGTCATGGATCTCATACACATTGTTGCTTCTTCAAGAGACAATACTCTGAAGTTCTTACACTGTGTGGTATTTTACTGTTCAAGTAATCCTATCCATATTGCTCTTGGCATATGAAGAGGTAGAATAATTTAAAGTCAGATTCTGAGGAGTTAAATCGAGAGACTTTCTCTAGCACTTCCCTAAGTATTTACTTCTCTGTGTGAGTCAGTGGACTAAACTAATTTTTTTTAATATATATTTTTCCTTTACATGTCATTATTTTAAACCAGGATTTCTGTAATAGCTGATTCTAAAGCTTGTCTGGTCTCTAAAAATCACTGGTCTCTAAAATCACCAGCCTATAAAGATGCGTTATGCCAAAATATACAATTTTAAATGATAAATGTTATCTTTCCAGAAATTCTACTGCTTGGGCTAGGCTGCTGGGGATGTTCTTCCCTGCCAGTCTGCACATACTTCCTCAAGTTTGTTCTCAGCTCTAATGTGTCAGATTTCCATTAAAGGTTATAAATCTGGTACAAGACATCTTCTTGATGATTGTGTGTAGTATGGTTGAAGATAAATGCATCTTCCTAACTCGACGTTGCCCTCGATCCCACTGTCTACATCACTGATAAAAATTCAGTACCCTGTAACACTGAAGAGAAAAACAAATGCAAGAGGTCTCATGGAATCTACTTTGGGGACAAGGAAGACCTCTTAATTCCCTTGTGGCACTGGGAAAGAAGTAATTTTAAATCACAGTTCTGCTAAAGCTGTATGCCCATTTTTCATGAAAGAGCAACAGAGAAAAAGGATGGTGCTAGAGCTGTGTAAGGCAGGAGACCCAGAAAACTGTGTGGAAACACACTTCTAAATATAGTTATATCATTAGCAGATTTTCTGTGATTTTTTCCTCTCTTTGAAGTCAAATTACCAAAGAGGAAGCAGAAGCAGGAGGAAAAGAGCGATGGCTGATGCCCTTCAGAATATTTTCCAACAGAATTTGGAGATGGAGGGAAATTTCAGATAAAAATTTTTGCAACAGGATTTTATCTCCCTGGGTTTGTGTGGAAGATTTGGACCATATATTTAGTTGTCAGATTGTTATATGAGGCTTCCATGTGGTTGTCCCATCAGAGCCCCTGCTGTGTTTGGGACCTACAGTGTATTTTGAAAGATGTGTACTCACTGTTATTACATGGAGATAAGCTGCAGTATATTTTTATCTACGAAATGTTTTGTGCATTGAATATCAAGTCTGAAAGGCAGAGAAGCAATTTCTGTGGTGGCTGGTTCTTACTCCCTGCTATTACAGAGAAACAACACCATCCAGAATTGTACTTGCATGACAATTTTTCTAGTGAGTAAAAAGATACAAGATATTTCATATGAGTTGACCTTACTATAAATAAACCTAGCTATACCTGAGAAAAAACAGAAGTACACTAGTTTAGTCAAGCTGGCCAGAAAACTGAATTATTGCACAGAAAATACTGCAGTTGCCAGAAAATGCTGAAATTTCAGCTTATTTCTTTGCAAGTCTAACCTCTCAGTAATTGTAAACATAATTTGATGGAAAGTCCATTGGAACAATTTGCTGATCTTTGACATTCTCATATATATAATGCTTTGTAAAACATTGTCTGAAATCACCTAGTGTGGATATTTTTTTCCAGAATGGCTGCTGTGACCCTGTTTTTGAGATAAATAAAAAAATATTTCAAGAAAATAAATTACTAGAGAAGACAAGGCTCTTTCTATCATATAGAGTTTTTCTCAGCCAACATAGAGCAGTTTTGTGCAGTATAATTTCTAAGGTTTTATGTGAACTCTTGCTCCCTGATTCAAATTTGTTCATTACTAGAAGGTAGGAGAAAAGTAATTGGAGAGCCTGTTGAATTTTTGACAGTATGGGTAGAACAGTGATGGCAACAAAGTAAGACAATGAAGAAAGAACAGTGCATCTTAAAGCAAGAGCAGGATTATAGCATCCATCTGCTGGATGCTGACTTATTATCTATGTTCATTTTAAGATGCAGAAATCTGGAAATCCTCTTTTTTTTTTTTCTTTTTTTCTTTTTTTTTTTTTCCATGTATTCTTCATTTTGGTGGCTTATACATTTCCTAGAATTGTAGAATAATGTTAAGTTATAAGGACTTCTAGAGATACCTGGTCTGAGTCCATCTTAGAACAAGTCCACCATACATCAGGTTGCTCGGGGACTCATTCAGTTGAATTCTACATATGTCCAAGGACAGAGAGCCCACAGCATCTCTGGATAACTTGCTCCAGTGTCTAACCATCCTCCTGAATGTCCCTTACCTCTCAGCTTTGTGTACCCCTAATTAGAGTCTGACTCAATCATGTCTTCTGCTTTGCATGTAGTAGCTGAAGATAGCAATAGTGCTTCCTCCCTTAGCTTTCTCTTCTTAAGACTGAAAATATGTAATTCTTCCAGCATCTCATCATACATTATGTGCTCCAGCCACCTTGTTGACCCTTACTTTCTATGAGTGCAGGCACCTACTAACTAGATGACCTCTGCAGGCTATGAATTTGCTGCTCTTTTTAAGTTTTGTTTATCATTTACCCCAGGATTGTCATGCATAACATACCTGAACTATATTGCATTGTGGCTTAGATTTGCAGAGTCACAATAACTTGGAGCACTACTGGTTTATAGCACCATCAAGATTTAACCACTTATACCCTATGGCAGCAATGAAAAGCACATATCCCTTGAAATACCTAACACGTTCACATGCTTGAACAGTTATTGACATTATTAAGAGAAATCACTGTACCTGTAAGCATTATTTTAAACCAGTAACATTTTATAGGTCTTTTATTGTGATTGTTGTGATTGCTTTTGTTGCTCAGTTGTCACAAAAATGGTAGGATTACCTTGTAATACCATTCATTGAAAACTTGACAGGTGGTTGTGGGCTTGCTTGATTCATGTAATTTTAAAGTTCCAAACTGTATTGTTGCATTTTATTAACATACAGGTAAAGGAACTAAACTTTAAATTCTCCCCTAAGATTTTAGGAAGTTAATCTAACTAAATTTGAAGAAGTTTTAATTGTAATGCATAAATTATTAGCACTTACGAGAAGTAGGCATTGCTGGGATGAAAAAGAAAACTGAAGCCAGGAGACTATAGCTGTTCATTTTTAAAACATTAATTCTCTGCCACCTTCTTATATCAACTGACATACATCTTCAATGGTTCTATTACTAAAATGGAACAACGTTAAATTCAAGGTTACTTATGAACCAAAGGCTTCATGTCAACCTCTTTAACAATGTTTAACGACATCCCTAATACTTCTTTGTTTGTTTCCATAATACAGAAGTATTTCTGTCTTAGTCCCATAATTCTTTTTATGTTTATCTTAATCAATTAACTGTTGTGTATTACTTTTAGTAATTCAGCTGTGCAAGGCTATCTTGTTCAGTCTCATTTCTAGGAAATAAAGGCATCCAGCTATTTCTTCATTATGTAAGCAAATAATACTAGATGCTCAATTTCCTTTTATCCAAATAACAAAAAATGTATCTAACGAAAGCTTAGTAAAAATTAAACCCACAAATGTCCATTTCAAATGTTTTTAAATACTAGATATAGAATATTTTTTGTAGGGACAGGTAAAGTACCTGCCTTATCCTTACTACTGCCTTATCTCAAAATCATTCATTTTCTATGAATCATTCTAAAGTCAGTATCATTCATTGTTTATGAATCTCAGTTTTAAGGAAACTGAGGCACAAATAAAAAAAACTCTTTATAAAGCATACACACAGGTATTTGTGCATGGCAAGGATTGAAACCTGATTTTCCATGCTTAGTCCTGGAACAGCAGACCTTCTTCTGAAGTAGTGTCACCAGCATGGTGTCCTGGAGGGACACCTCACCAACCTCTAGGCCTTATGCATTGTCATGAGCAGACCCAGTTCTCATTAAGCAGAGCACATGTACAGTTTTATGATATTGCTGGACTGCAGGGTGTAAAAAAAAAACCCCAAACTCTTTCCACCTTAAGTACTGAAACAGATTTTGCAGGAACAGGCCACGTTCTGCCTCCTTGACCCAGGTGACAATGTAAGTGCTTTGATGAGAGGCTGTTAACAAGGAAGGAGACTTTCTGATTATGCTCACCACTGCTTCTGCCACCAGATCCAGACATGCTAATGTCAAGGAGAAGCTGTTGCAATGGGCTCTGAATTCATGAATCTCACTTCTGTGGGAGGAGGAGCAGCCTGCTAAAGGTTTCCAGAGAGCAAGGAAGGCTATAAGCACTGCTTCTCACACCTTAAGGAATCCTAGTGCCTTCTTCATCTGTGTCTCCTTTGATAGCTAGTGTCTTGTAAACTGAAGCTGGAGTCTACTGCTCCAGTTCCAGCTCAACAAAACCTCTTGTTTTAAGTCTTATTAAGACTTTAAGCCTACTTTGTTTTACTGAATATACTGGCAATGACACCAGAAATCTTGAAGTATCCACATTTGGCTTCATATGCTCAAAACTTCATAAAGATTCTCTTTTCTTTATCTGAATTAATGATATTGACAGTGGGATGGAGGCACCATCAGCAAGTTCACAGATGACACCAAGCTGAGTGGTGTTGTCAAAAGGCTGGAGGGATGGGATGTCATCCAAAGGGACCTGGATAGGCTGGAGAGGTGGCCCAGGTGAACCTCATCAGGTTCAACAAGACTAAATGCAGAGTCCTGCACCTGGGTCAGAACAACCCTCATCATCCATCCAGGCTGGGGGATGAGGTGCTGGAAAGTAGCTCTGCAGAACAGGACTTGAGGGTGTTGGTGGCTGAGAAGCTGGACATGAGGCAGCAGTGGGCACTGGCAGCCCAGAAGGCCAATGGCATCCTGGGCTGCAGCAAGAGAAGTGTGGCCAGCAGTTGGAGAGAAGTGATTCTGCCCCTCTGCTCTGCTGTGCTGAGACCTCACCTGAAGTACTGCATTCAGTTCTGGAGCCCTCAATATAGGTAAGATATGGACCTGATGGAGTGGGTCTAGAGGAGGGCAACAAAGATGATCAGAGGCTGAAACACCTCTCCTGTGAGGACAGGCTGAAGGAGCTGGGGGAAAGATACTCAGGAGTGGCATTTGGATGAATTATGTTAATTCCAGCTTTATTTGGAACATTGTTTTTTGCTTTCACTTTTTGTGCTCATACTTTCCTAAAGAGATTACTATGTTTTTAGAGGCCTTTTAAGAGGAAATGTCATTTAATTAACCACTTCACTTAAGTAAGAGTGGATGGCAAGTGATGTAGGCTAATGAGACCATTTAGTGTGAAGGGATTATATGGAAAATGCCATGCAGTTAAAAAGAATAAGACCTATATTTAGTTCTTATTACACTTATTTAATATTTATTAAATAATAAATATTTATTTAGTTAGGGAAAGGAAGGGAAAGTTACTTGTGCTTGAGTGATAAAATAGTTGAGCAAAATAATTATAGAAAAAAAAAGTGCTGTGAGATCTTCCCTAGGCTAATGAATTATTCCAAGAACTTAGATGGTCTCCAATGGCTTAGAAGGAAACCAGTTTTAACCACTGCCATACAAAGATTCTGTCCTTTTAAGAACTGTAAGCAACAAGAGCTTTTTGATGAACTTTATAACAAGAATTGAAAGGGCCAAAGGTCTTCTTGGTGTGCAAGCACCTGGATTTACACAGTGTGTCTTGGTACTCCTTCTGGGCAGAATGAATGTTCAACAAGAGTACAAATGTGATACAGTAGATCAGAAATACTAATAGTTTGGCTAGCGGAGGAGATTTGTCTTTTTGAAAAAATAAGCACTGCTATCCACAATTTTTAGTTACTTTTATTATTCTTGAGTAGTAAACTTCAAGGAACTGTAAATCATAAGAATGAGCAGCCCTTCTAACCACAATTAGCTGCTCTGTGAATCTCCCACATACATTTTCCCCAGCCTTTCTTTCTCACCATAAGTTTTTAAAAGACCTTCCTTAATGTAGTAAATTTTAACTTTCCACCTAATGGAACCACCACTGCAAGGACATATGTAAAGTAAATGGAGAAATGCCAGAATAATTTTCAATATTTTTTTTTCTTGAAATGTCTACTGTTTCTTTTTCAGTTAGGTGGCTGGCATTTTTCTTTAATTAAAGGCTCTGAATCTCTGAATTTCTGCTGAGAGAGGCCTGCGCTTTTTCAACAAATAGAGTATATTTTGAAACTACTGACATATTTTGCAGGACTTTTCTGATTTTTAAAGTTATCTTCAAGAACTAGCACACCATTTATACTTATTTCCCCAGTGTTAGACTTTTTACAGCTTTTCAGCATCAGGAACAGGCTCAGGCTACTATTAAATTGGGTTTGCTGTCTTCAAATAGCAGGAGCACAATCGGTGTTTAGTAAAATAAACATGGCCCCATTATTTCTTAATGCCTTGCTTAACAACTTTAAGATTAGACCACATCTCCTATACTCCCAGTAGGCAGCACTTAAACAGTGAGTAATATTTCTGTCTGCCGTAGTCAAGTAATCCCAAATGTAAGTAATTTACAGGATGGCATTAGGGACTGTTACAAGAGACATATTGTAATATGTCACTGGAAATCAGCCTGCCTCTGCATGTTTGATCAGCAGCCAGATGGAGGCTTTTATCACATTTATTTAATCTGAAATATACATAGTAATTACAGTGGACCTCTGATTTTTTTTCAGTCCTCATTGCTGTCTCGAGAGAAGGTAAGAAATGAATCTGTCAGTTGCAAACTGGTGTGGATGTGACCCCCTTGGTAGAATCCGGATGTATTGCAGCTAGCAGTGCTGACAAGAGAGATGCTGGAAATGAATGCTTGCTGCTGAGTTAAAGAAAGATAGACCCATAAACCAAAAACTGTGCAGTTTTTTTTTTTTTCTATGAATGCAAAAAGCCCTTAGGAAACAAAGATCAACCTTATTCTTAGCAAATCCATTACCAATCAATGTCATTAAGAGCAAACAGTCTCTTACTAATAGATGGATGGTATTTAACTTTAAGACATCTGAAAACAACAGTCTCAATGTTCCCAGAGGAGAATTTGGTTATTTAGAATATTGAATTCCATCAAGCACATCATTATTAAATGGGGAAAATATTGTTTTTTCCATTTGTACAGAGATGGCATAAAGAAAGAATAGCATTCAATTAAACCACAGGCAAAAATTAAAATAAATTGAGGGTAATTTTATTGCTTGGACAGAAACTTCCCTAATGGATATTGCATTGTCCCAAAGAATTTACGTACATTTTTATGCTCTAATTAAAACAGCTATAAAAAAATGCCATATTAACAAGGGTCCTCACTATCAATAATTTGTGCATTACAACAGAGTGTCTCAGCTAACGTGTCTCACATCTCTGTTTTTGAAATGAGCTGGGTCAGTCAAGAGCCTCTTTAGATCAGCTACCCTAACTGCAAGTATGCCTGGCTAATCTTCACAAGATTTATTGATAGATAAAATATGCTATTAACTGCCAAAGATGAAATTCTGTTACAATTACTCATACTGAGTAGTCCCACGACAGATTAAATTGCTGTTCAGCATGAATAAGGTGTCAGATTCTGGCCATAAGTAGCTGGTTTACTGGGGTGTTGTGATGCCATTATAGTCTTATAACTATTCTAATCTGATGTGGTAAGAAAAAAATCATTATGACAGGCATAAAGAATTAATTTTAACAATAAGCTTTCTTCTACCACAAAGTAATTTTTAATTAGAGTGTTCTTCAGTTATATTAAAGCTGCCTTTCTTGGTTTTAAAACTCCTGTGAACATATTCAGTACAATGTACCTTGTGCATTGTACTTGTGAATCTGTAAATCTGTTCATACCTCTCTGATCCTTACACAGCTATGCATGTTCTCAGCTAAACTTGTGCCTGAGGCTCTGTCTTGGTGAGAAAGCCTTGCTTCTGCCCTCCCTTTCTTCTGCCATGGGGAGCATCTTTATTTCTACAATTCACAGAACCTTTCCATTTGTTTCACACCATTTCTCATCTGAAAGCATGACTTTCTCATGCTGCTTACTTTAGGTAGTATTTATTATTTGAGCTTTGCTGTGGTACGGATCAGCTCTGAGAAGCAATCTGTGAGGGAGTTTGTATAACACATAGCATAAAAACAAAGTGGCAAAAAAGTCACCATGGAAACATTTATACTACTGTCTAGTACACTTAAGATATTTGGACTTAGAAGGTTAGCAGAAGAAGTTTCTTAAATTCTTTGAGCAATTGCTCTCTTAGCAATCTCACCACAGCTTGTGATGTGTAGTTGTGGTGATAATGTGTTGCTTTTTCACGGTATGTGAATGGTAAGGCTGCCAGAGACCATCTGAGTGCCTGGCCCCAACCCTCTTCATCAGGCAGCAATAGATGCCTGCACTCAGAAAACTGTTGAGCACATGCTCCACTTTCTCTTCCCACACAGTCATCTTCAGATTCTCTCTAGCAAACTGAAGTCTGCAGAAAGTGATCAAAAGCCACAGCTATAAGGTACTGGAAGGAGAGGAGCAGGAGAGGACATTGGCATCTCCAGTATCTGTGTTACAGAATGATTCATTCTTTGTCTAGAAAAGTCACATCTGAAGATAGGAAAAGAAGTTTTGTGCACACACACAGACACAGACACACACACAGACACACACACACACCACTACTCCAGCTGCTGCCTGTCCTTTTTTTTTGATGAAGGAAACCAAGATCAGGGACTCTGCTATATTTATTAATGGAAAGTCATCAAAAGAAAACTGACCCTTATGAAATGTGCTTTTCCTCACAAAGTACAAGTCACTGATCTTGATTTTTCTAGATAGAGGTGATTTTTTTGGATTTTGTTTGTTGTTGTTGTTGTTGTTGTTTTTGGGGGGGGAGCTATGTTTGCTTAGTTGGTTGACTTGTTTTTGTGGGTTTTTTTTTGTTTGGTGTTTTGTAAGTATCTAGTAGGATGAAGTTTCCAAACTTCAGTCTACTTTCTTTAGTATTTTTTAATGAATTCACTAAGCATTCTGGAACTTCACAAGAAGAAGTAATCTGTGGAACTTGTCTCTTTCCCTACAGCCTCCTGTTTCAGTAGCAACAAGTTATAGCTGGACAGGCTGCAAGTATTTCTTCAAATCCTGAATTGACCTAGTTACCATCTGTAGAAAATAGAATGAAGGAAAAAATTTGCAGATTTTAGTTCTTCTCCTGTCTGAAGCAATTAATGAGTTTATTGATGGATAAAAATACTATGTTGTCAATAAGATAAGTCTTTTATGTGCTCTAATTAGAGGAAGTGTTCCCTTCAGGAAACTGGAGCTTTTAAAACAGCATTAAGAAGAAGAAGAAAAAAAAATCACAAAAAAACTAACAAACCTTAAAAAAAAATGTTAATGACATAAGGCACAAAATCTGCAGCGAGGCTCTAAGGACCCTGAAAACTATTGTTAAACTTTTTATCTTAACATTGTAGGTATACAGCTCTCTGATTAGCATTGCAAAAAAACCCCACATTTACAAAATAAATGCTTTTATTTACATTTGACAAGGTTACCTACTTACAACTACACTTCAGAAGGTATTTGTGGTTTTCTCTCCACTGAAAGAAGTGTTAGATTCATGAGCATGACATGAACCTTACCAAAGGAACTGTAGGCTCAGTTGCTGAAACATTAGTGGGGAATTTTTATCCTTCTAGGATGTGAGGTCTTCTTAATAGGAATGTATATATAATTCAGTACTGTGGGGAAAACAAAACAACGAAAAAACACTTTGAGGCAAAATGGGCCAAATGTACTAATGTAGTAATGTGAAGAAAAGGCTATCAATTCCTTTGAGGTTTTCAAGTAAACTTATTTTCTGACTGTCATTTCTATGGTTGGTGATGTTCTACTATTACACTAGCAGTTTATATATGCTGTGTATTAGTACACTGTTTTGTTCTTCTTTGCTTCAGGCATTAAAGGAAAAAGAACCTTGTCACATATTTTAAATTCAGATTTGGCTAATAACAAAACACATTTTCAACAAATTTCACAAACAGCCCCTTTGGGCAGCTCTCTTTGCAATTTAAATGAAGGTCCTGAAACTTTTCATTTCTCCCTTAGCAATACTTTCACAAGTTTCACATACACGTATTTTGGTGGTTAGTAGTATATCACAAAATGAGATCAAAAGTACCTGTTTCAGCACTCCACACCAAAGAGAGGGAAATTGAACTCTGGGTGCCCAGATTGGGGCGCCCAAATTAAGATGCTAAAATGAGTACATTCAACTTAGCAACATTTGTCACAGACAGCACTACTGCCACTTTTCCTAAAGCAAATACCTTGTCAGCCATCACTTCTGTCCTACATCCTATCCATATTGTGAGTAAATTCCCATTTTAGTCTTTTTTTTCCTACTGATGTTGGACAAATCATTGAGGCTTTTGGTTTTCTTTTGTTTGTTTGTTTATGTAGATTCTGTGGCTGAATCTGGTGAATGATACTAGCCTAAATACAGTTGAAAAAATAAGTTTATTCCATTAGCTGCAGAAATAAATCTCTGTTTTCCAATGAGATTGTACCTCATAGTTGCCTGCCTTTTTAACTGATGTGTACAAATACTACAATGTGAGCTGACACATTGTGAGCCAAGATGGAAGAGAAGGTATGGGTGGAAAGGAAAAGGTGGACTGGGAAGGGTCAAAAAGTTCTAAATGCCACCTTAACCATGAGGAATGCTTCAAACAGAACCTGTGCCATATTGGACACCAAGGTACTTGTAATGGAGAGAAACCTCTAATGAAAAATTAACTCTTGGGCACAGATTTTGACTGAAGCTTTTGTTTCTGTTATGGTTTCCCTAAAGGCATCCTTCCTAGAGATTCTCTGATACCTAGTAAGATCTGAGCCCCTGCAACAACCTGTCATCTCAGGTTAGTTATAGGAAAACAATCTTGAGATTTTTACTGTCTCTTAAAATTCATTGTAATGGACTTGGAATATTTAGTCTTGAGAAAAGGATGCTCAGGGGACACCTCACTGCTGTCTACAACTATCTGAAAGGAGGTTGCAGCAAGGTGGGGATCAGTCCTCCCAAGTAATAAGTGATAGCACAAGAGGAAACAGCCCCAAGTTTACACTGGACATTATGAAAATTTTCCCAGACTTAAGGAACAGCAATTTATGAGTAATACATCTGCTTAATACATCTTCATTTCATGAATGCTATGTAAGCTCCACAGAACATTAGGATCTTTATTTCAAATTTTTCTTTTAGTAGAAATTATCAAAACAAATTATTATTTTGGGTGCCTCAAACCTGAGTACATCTCATGCTCTGTTACTTTTTTTCTGAGCCAAAAATACATGTTACTATAAGTTATGCAATAAAGGAGGTTACTTCAGCATGTATTTCCCAAAACATGCCATTGCAGCATTCACAGATGTGCTTGTTCTCCCTTCTCCAGAATTTCTCTGCTTAACTAATGTATTAATTAATTTAAAAATACTCTGTACTGAAACTTAGTCAATGGGTCATAAAAAGCACATATCTACTTATTTAATAGGTCTAAGATTTATCTTATGTGTTTAATTTCCTAATGAATCATAACTTTTTTCCTCTTAATCATTTTAAGTATGTCACTTCTGTAGTTTTGTGAACAAATAGTAATGGGCAAATCCCAGAAGCTGAAAATGGGTATAACTTCACAGCATCATCAAACAATACTTTGAAAAGGCTTCTTAAATTTAGGACAAAAACAAATAGAAGTGTGAGCTTTTTGTGCCATTATCCTGTGATAAGATTTTCTCAGTCTCATCAAAGCATGAAATAAATAGAAAAAGAACTGGTATTTGAAGAAGATCTAGCCTGATTACAAAATTTTAATTTCACTATTTTAGGCCACGACTACTTTAGCTGCCTGTACTCATGCAGTAAAAAACAGTGTATATTTAAAACATAATTAAATGGAAGCAGCTGGCATATAAGGATTTATTGCACAGTTACATACTTAAGATTTCATTTGCTGGAGATATGCATGTGGCAGGGTAGGATTTACCTGGTAAAGCCCACGAAGCTTATAATGGAAATATAAAAATCATCTGAAAACTGTTGAATTTTTTTGAAAGTGAACTGTGGAGTGGTCAGTGCCCAAATACATACTTAACACTTCCAGGAACTTTAAAAGGAGTTGCTAATACGAATGCACAGAACACTTGGATAATTATGTTCACTGTATAATCCCTAAAATACAAAATGGCATAGTTTCCTAACCCCTGCTTTTTTATCTTTCTACTGTTCAGGCACATTTTGACATAGTAATTATTTATACAATGATAGATAGCCCAGATCTATAATTCACTCATGGAGCTTAAGTAATTTCATGAAAGGCAAAAGTATAGTAAGTATAGTGCATTAGTCTGTATGCATAATGTAGAACATATTTATATTTAATGCTAATATTATTTTTCTATGAGGGGGCTATTTCTATGACATGTGTTTCCTGTTCAGAATATTATTTATGTTGTACAGATTTTTATTTTGAGATGAAAGAATGCTTGTTTTTCAAGAAAACATTATCCACTTTTGAGAATCTTTATTTCCTCCCTTCTATTCCTTCCCATTTCCTTTTTAACAAACTGTTCAGTGGTAATATAATGGTAATAAATCAAGCACAAGCTTTTCCATGGACAAACTTGCCTAGCAACCCTTATCAATATAATCTGGTTTTGGTACCAAATTCAAGATATTATAGCAGAAATACAATACTACCTTTGCATTCTAATGAATACCTAAATTGATTTTAAAGTTAAAAACTTCAGCCTATACCAGTAGTAGAATTAATCCACACTAATTTGTGGGAACCTTATATTTACACTGGCTTTAGGTCACTTTGTATAGTCACATTGGGTGTGTCAGAGGTGTAAATAACTATATATGTAATATCACCTGATTATGAAAACACACAAAAATATTTATCTCTGAGTATTGTGAGGATTTTTATCTATGCTGTTTATTAAAGCTCAAAGAGGAGATGCATTGTAAATCTGGGTATTGAGCTAAGGCTGTACACTGCAATCAGCTTTTCCAAAAATGCCTTTAGATAAAGTACCATGCTAACCCTTCTCTGGATTATACTCTGCATCAGGAAGTATATTATTGCTTAAAATATTTCATCCTTTAATTTTACTGCTCACAGAAGTTAGCTTTTAGTGAAAAAACATGTTCGTGCTTCTCCTGGACAAGTGTTGGGGAAGAGCATCTCCTGCAAGTCACATGTAGCACTTGGGGACATTGGCTTCTTGGTGCCCAAGAGGGTGCTGCTGCCTTTTTGCTGCAGGGAGGAGGTTCATGGCAGCATAGCTACAGGCACCACAGAAGGAGGAATTTGTGAGATGGCTCAAGAAGGTTGACTATCCTGCAGCAAGCTGTCACCTTCCATTTTCACAAGCAAGCAGTCCCCTGCTCCTTAATGCCCTCATAAAAGAGAGCCTCTGCAAGGCATGGGAAGGGCTGGCTGCATGCTCCAAGCTTTGGGGTTGGGGAGGCAAAACTTTGGCTATCTTGCTTTTCCCTGTGAGGCTGCTGATGCACAGAACTCGGGGTCATATTAATCTCCAAAATAGAGCCTATGCCTTCTTGGACTAATTCTCTGCTCAGTGTAGTTTCCACCAACAGTAGCACCATGCCAGGAGATTCCATGGAGATGGAGGAGAGAGCAGGCATGGCTGACTTTATAAGGTGTTTCCAGGTGTTTTTGAGGCCAGTGCCTATTATTTACCATCATGTCCACAGAAGTACTGTGGCCAGTTTCCCCAAAGTCCTCTTAGCAGCCAGAACAGAAAGATGTGGGAGCTCGAAAGCCAGCAGTGACAAAGCCATGCCTGACAGTGACTGTGAAGAGCAGAACCATATCTGTAACAGTGACCATACCACTCTGTGCTCCAGCAGACTGAAAATGTAGTTTCAGTATGCCTGATCATTTATAAAAGGAGGGGAAAACATTATTTGTTTATTTCATAGACGTTTATTTTTTATTTATTCTTGTGTGTATGTAGGTATATCTGTATTGTATGATGATACTGGTCAGCAGAATGTTATTGTGGTATCACGGGATCACACACTCCTGGGCATTACCAGAGGCCTTTTATCATCTTTACAAACTTGCCCTCTTTTCTATGTATATATTTTTCATGCCTTTCCCTTTTGCAAAACAAAGAAGTTGTTTTCAATCTACAAACAGCACCTACAAGGGAAATCTGTCCTTGAAGCAGTGAAAGTAGACTGCAGCATTCAGTATATGCTTATAGTTTCTTCAGAAAATTATTATTACTTTGTAGTAGAGACAATTTCATTAAAATAGAAATCTTGCCATGATCCTTAGATTGAATTTTTACTTCTTTTTTTTTGTGTATTTCGGGTGAGTCAACAGTCACAGGTTGCTGGTTCATTATTCAAAAGCTCCAAAGAATTATTCACCCATAAGTAGCAGCATTTCCCATGATTGCCTCTGAACTTTTGTGAAGGCAACAGAACAGGCAAGTTACCGGCTCAGAAAGCTTGAATGGGGCAATACTCGCAGTGCTCTGCACAGTGTTAGTAAAATGAACCTGCTAATGCATTGTTACATGTATTACAGCTTGTTCTCCTTGGGTGTTAATTGAGTATTCACAGTAAATTCACAGACTGATGCTTGAGACTGAATGATGATCTTTCAGGTTGCCTTGATACCTTTATCTGACCAAATTCATGCAGACTCAGCCATGTGCAGAGGAACTTGCCTAGCTGCACTTTATCTGCCTTTTTATTTCTGGTGCAATAGGATAGGAATGAGAGGAAGAGAATATATATAAGGGTTCCCCACTGAGAATCAGTTCTATAAATTATGTATTATGCAGACACTTTTCTGCTGATGCTATCTGATCCCCAATTCTCAGTTCCTTGTTTTTCCTTCTATAAATAACTTTGGCCAGGTTTTCAGTTGTAAAATGATGAGGACAAAACCAGAAACCTTTCCCATTTAATAACCTCTGCCAAAGAAGAATAAGGTAATATTTTTCATAACTGTGATGTCCTCAGGGTTTTAACAATCTGGGAATACAAGCAGCACTATGTTGTTGATAAGATACTGGTAGTAAAAGTGGGAATAACCATGCTGAATAATAAAGAGGGAAATGCCCTATTTTCAGGATGATCGGTATAAAGCTTGGTGCTGTGAATGTTCCTGTCACTTTTGTTCTGTGTAGGACCACTTTTGCTTTTTGTTTCCCCCTCTAGATCCAAATGCTTTGGCTGGACAGACCGGACCTGACCATGCTCTTATAGGAGGAATAGTGGCCGTAGTTGTCTTTGTAACGCTATGTTCTATAATTCTCCTTGGTCGATACCTGGCAAGACATAAAGGTAGGACAGACTTAGTGGAAACTCAGCCACTTTCAGCAGCTAGGCATGATTTCACCTGGGGAGTGCTGTTCCCTTTCGCTTTTCCCCATCTGCAATGATTTGGACAAGAAAGCTCTGTTCACAGTCCAGCTGCAAGTGAAGTCCCTGTGAATTTTACCCAGTTTTCTACTGGACAGGCTGAGGCAAAAGACATCTAGTTACCTGCCCAGGGTCATCTCATAAGTCAGTGATTTAGAGAGGCTAAGAAGTAAGATTGCCACTTAGCTCTAGGCACTTAATTACATTATCTCATAGTTCTAACTTGTATATCAATTTGGCAGAATATCTATTTATATATATTGAGTGAAAAAGATTTTTCATTTTAATAAATTTTCCTAATACTTTAGGTATGTATTTAAAAGCAAATATTAGAAGCCAGTGGTGAGTGTTTAGATCAGTGGCTCTTTTATCAATGAATGCAGTGAAATAATGGGTCCACTCTTGGGCCAAGCTTTATTCAGATTTCACCTTAAGAATTTTACTCCATTTTCAACCGCTCTCTCTGCTGTAAGAGATGACAGGTATGGGGTGACACTGACTTCTGACTAAGCTTCTCTGTGATCCTATTTTGACCTAGTTAATTCCAAAATCATTTATTGAGATTTAACCTCTGACTCACTTGTAGACCTATTGTTAAAAGTTAGTTGATTCCCTACACACTCGCCTTCCAAAAAAAAAAAACCAGACAAGTGAAGAGAGAATTAGTGTTAGTATAAATTAGATCTCATTTTAGAGATTTAAAATCTCATTTTCTGATAGGATAATCATATGGCTAACAGATATAAGCAGATCAAAACATAATTTTAATTTGATTGGACTGTGTGAGGGGAAAAAACAATGTATTTTTTTAATGAATTAGTGCAAGTGTGTCTCTTGTTTTACAATCCTGAGTGAACGTTATACATCTTATGACAACATAAGTAATGCTTTTCACAAAGGGAAAGTGAACTACTGTACACAGTTCTTTTTATTTCTATCCTGAGCATCAAAAGGTCTATGACTGTATAATGTGAGTGTGTTCAGAAAATGAAGCTACCTCAGTTTTGTAATTCCTAGAAATGACTATGATACAATTCTGTAAAATTAAAGTATAGGTAAATCAAGGAAAGCAGAAGTACAAAAATATGTTGTGACCACTTAAGAAAAGCAAAAGTGTTTGTGAATATCTATGTCTTCAAAGTTGTTTTGCTTTTTATGGGTAGCTGTTCCATGAAATAACCAAGATTTGATCACTTATGCTATAATTGCAAAATATATTCCATATCACTTCCGTAGATAATTTTTTTCTTAAAATATTTCCTTAATTTATTGTGGATATGTTGGAATTAATGTATGTGCATTATACTAGAATTTATGCATGTGCATTATCAGTATAAATACTATAAATATTTTTTAAATTAGAAGTTTGATCATACCTGTATGATGTATACTAAAATAGTGTAAAAATATTTGTCCATTCATGAAGCAATTTCAGCACTGTAAAAGAAGTACTTTATATAATGCATCATAAAGCTAAAAAAAAAAAAAAAAAAGCTAATTTTTTTTTCTGTTATACTGTTTCCTATAGGAACATATTTAACAAATGAAGCAAAAGGAGCTGAAGATGCACCTGATGCTGACACAGCCATTATCAATGCAGAAGGCAGCCAAGTCAATGCAGAGGAGAAAAAAGAGTATTTCATTTAGATGCAGAGCTAGAATCTTGGGAGTTTTACTTATCAGGCTGACTGCTGGAGAAAACTGGCTATCATTTCTCAGAATTCATTTCTGCCATCTTCTGCTATCTTTATTAACTTGCATACCTGCTATAAGTAGCCAGTTTATGCCAACAATCAGCTGTTGACATCGTCATTCTATAATTACAGTATCATGCATAAAGCAGGACATTTCTTATTGCCTAAAATTCATATCCACTGCTCTCTTAACATACAGTGCTTGAATATACAGCCTTAACAATGTTAATCATCATCTTAATCCAAGTTTTCTACATTTTTAAATGTTATGCAGCTTTCTTCTTTTCCAGTTTTCTTTTGTCTTGTCTCTACTAGCGTGTCATAGAACAATATTCATAACAAATACTATTAGGTAAGGACCTAATTTACTTACTTAAAATGTTAAGTCTAAGATTAGAGGTTTACAAAGAATGTTTTTACATGTCTATCTATGATTCAGAAAGCAACTCATTTTTTGAAACATGCCCTAGGAAACACAAACTGAAATTTTTTTTTGTATAGTTTCTTGTATACTTGGATTTGGTGGTAAAAAAAATCTATCCGTCCACTAAATTTTTTTGGTCTGTTTTGCTTTCTTTTGTTATGCTTTAAATGGTACATTGACAACAGTGCCATGTTTCAGTGGTAAAAAATGTGCTGAATAGCTATACAGATTCTGCTAAGTTAGATAATAGTGCTTCATTTGAAACAAATTTCTCCTGCCCTTCTACTGCTTCTTGGAATCACAAAGACAAGAGAACTTTCTGAGTAATTTCTGGGTTTACAATTTATTTGCTTCACATGAACTCACCTGCCTATTCAAATTTGAAGTGTTCATGGGGCACAACTGCAAGGCATTTTAGTATCTGTATATAGTGCATATAATAAATTCAATTAAACATTATTTAATACATATTTAACTTTTTTGGCAGTAGATAAGTCAGTCACAAGTAAGCATTTTCTAATGTCCATTATATCCCTTTAGGTATGACTCAAATCAATATTCTGAGTAGATAACATGTATTAGTATTTTTTGTCTGTATGTCCTAGCACTGTTGAGCAGCAAACTTTTCTAGTTCTTGTTAATTTTTTCTTTGTTATACAATGGAAGCACAATGTTATATGGAAAGGTAGTTTTAAGCTAACAACCAGTGCACAGCCTCAGGTTTTAAATTACAACCACATTTGATTACTATCCTTAAAAAATAATAATGAGTTGCTAAAATTCTCAGTTTTTAATTTGGCAGTTCCAGAGCTGCTTCTCTATGTTGGTTTGCCAAAAAAAAAAAAAAAAAAAAAAAAAGAAAAAAAAAAAAAAAAGAAAAGGAAAAAAAAAATAGAAGTGTTAAAACAAAAGATATATGTTTTGTGTATACAGTAAATGGACTAATTCTTTATATTAAATTCCTGTCTATGCATTTTGTGAGGTAAAAACTTATGTCACCGTGAATGATAGAGAATTCCTGCCATGCTTTTAGCTCCACAGTGAAAGTCTCTGTTTGGATTATTTCTTAATTTTTTTGTGTAATTGACAGCTGAAAAAAATCACATGCTCTTAAATATGACAACAAAACACTATAAGCCCACTGGCTTATTTCCTCTTCCAATGAAATAAAAAGGTTGCCATAGCAGCTCTTGGAAATGGTTCTACACTGGAGAACGCAAGTTTGTTTATCTGGAGCTTGTCTTGCTCCTAAGTTTTGCACCTTTGACAAAAGAGTATTTCTCTCTGGTTGCTGTATTTGTGAAGCCTAAAAGCATGATGGTCTGCTGTGAAGGACTTTCTCCTGGGATTTTATTTTTGTGTGGGGAAGGGAGAGTTTGGAATATGACATCATGTGGTATGGTGAAATGGAAGATAAAGGTGCTGTGTCAGATTATTTATCAGAAGAGTATAAACCTTTTAAGGACAATATTAGAGTATTTTAATTGTTTTTGTTGAAGCATTTATCTTGTTAATTTCTAAGAAAGAAGGGTGACGTCAATCAAAGCAGCACTTTTTTTCAAAATATACAGACATAAATAATATGATGTGGTTGAGTGTTAACATAATAAATCATATACAGTATGACATTTTAAAGAAATAAGTCTGCATTGATGTGATTGCATGCTTGTTTTTACAGTTGATTCCATACCCATCTGTGGAAAAATGCAATAATATGTTAATATAATATGGTAGTTTGAGAGAACCAGGTAGGTGCTACTAGACACATTGAAAACTAGTATAGGTTTACAAGAAACTCATGTCTTTCAAAACATACACATGTAAAAGGCTGGCAAAGGAAGTAATTCAGTTTGATACCAAAAATATGGGTTCTTGTCACAGCAGTAAGTTACATTAGCTACAGTACAGTGTCACATACGACAAGATTTTATTTCAGGACCTGGGGCCCAGTTCAACTAAGCATTTCAGCACTTGCTCAGCTTCATATGTCAGAGTAGTTCCATTGGACTGTAAGGCACTATTCATATGCTTTAAAATAAGTGCTTCCCTGAATGAGGGCCTTATTTGCTCAAGTGGAATTCCCCACCAGTGTGGTGTTTATGCCTTTTTTCATTCTTCCTAACTCCAGCTTGCTTGAATAGTAGGGTTGTTACTTGAACCCAGCCAAGGTCAGGTGGGACCTTCAAAAGCAGGACTGCCCTTGGGGTAACCATTGCAAACCATTTTCTCTAGTGGCATGCAAACAGCATTAAAACTTTGCAAAAAGATATAAATTGTACTGTTAAAAAATAGGTTATTTTGTCGGGTTTTAATTAAAACTTCTCGCGTGTGGCTCAGTTTTAACACAGTTGATCTTCCATTATCTTGCACCTGGTGATGTCCCTTGCATCTGTGCAAAGCAGGTGTGAAAAACCCCACACAAGCATTCTACCTGGATAGCACTTTGCAGGCCTGTCTGGTCTTCACGGGGTTTAAATTACTACACTGGGTGTAAAGAGGCATCCCTCTTTTTTGTAAACAAACCATGCCTCAACACTAATGATGTTCTGCAGGCTAAAAGCCAGTTGTCCATTCTCTCTGTCCAAGATCACATTCTGAAATACCACTTTTATTGTGGTGTGAGGTATCCAGTGAATGTGTAAAATGGAAGCTCTGAATGGGAACAGCCCTCGCTAACATGTGCGTGACGTCCTCTCCCACATGCTCTTGCAGAGTAGTTTTCTCAAGACCAGGTAGTTAGTTTCTGCCAGTGTACTGTTGATTATTACTCAGTATTACTGATTCTTTTAAAACTTGTTGATATAGATTTTTCCTTTTTTTTTTTTTTTTCTTTTTTTTTATTCTTCAAGAACATTCTCATGATTTGAACAAGAAAGCAGTGCATCAGAAGACAAGGGGTGCATCCTCCCATTCTTCTAGTGTCATCTGACAAAGCAGCAGTTTAAGGAACCTGATGTTTAACTTGAGGCTCAGAATTTAAGCTAGAACACTTTAAAAAGTTTTCACATCACTTAAAGATGGTTCATCTTGCACTGAGACTCCCTCTATAAAGGAATACGTGAAGAAAACCAACTTTTCTAAATAAGACATGAAAGTTACCATCTTGTGTATTTTCATTACAGTATAATATATATATATTACTATTTCAATGAAAAGAAAGGACAGAATCATCTGTAATTATGTAATTCATGATTGTAACAGCACTGAAGTTACCATGTACGCACATGTACAGTAGCTATTCAACAGTTACAGTGTAGTTACATGTAATTCCCTGTAACATAGCAGTTATAGTGTAATTTAGTGCCACTTATTGTAAAGTGTTACCAAAAGGAAAATGGAATTCTTACCTTTACAATTCCATTCAAATTAAAGGTAAGTTGATTAAATTAGCACCATAAATCTGATATTGCATTTGTTAATTAAGGACGTGAGTTAAAACTTCATGTTCACACTGCAGCTTCCCTCACCACTTACCCAGACTCCTCCAAGTGTCTAATCTCTACACTCCTAGGAACTGGTAATCTGTGATGAACATACCAAAAATCCAGCTACTTCAACTTTAATTGAATAAGCTAATAGAGAAAAAACAACAGCAACAAAAGTAAAATGAGTAATGCTTTTTATTAAGTGGCACAAAGTACACACTAAAAACTATGCAAAAATATAGGTAAATACAGTGTACTTACATGTAAGTATCTTGTACTTGCTGTGTATGGATTATTGGAAAACCATGTAATTATAATATGCATTTTGATTATTTTAAGCAGGGGGATAACCCCGAACAGTCACAAAGAAAAACTGGAAGGTATATATACAAGCAGTGGATATCCTAATGCAATATGTGTAATTCCTCTACTTGCAATGACAACTGATTTATAAAAATGCTTATACCACTCCTCATTCTCACTAGCTTTGCTTTCCATTTCTTTGAGGTCCATTAAATATCGCTGAAACACTTTTAGGCAAAGTAAGACACTGACTCCGCTAATGGCTTTGCTGCCAGCACTCTCTATGTCTGGCAACAATTTTCTGTAATCTATTTCTGGCTCAACAGCACAAGTTTCCTCTTTTTTTTCTGTCCTCAAGGGAGCCTAGTATGTTAAGATGCTGAAATATGCTGCCATATGCCCTGGTATTTTTAGCATGAACAACAGAGAGCGAGCTGCATTCTTCTGACCCCTATTTTGCTGAATCACCTCACCTGGAATTTCCACTCCTTGCTCAGAAACACCAGGTAATCTTAAATTGTAAGTACAAAAATACTTCCATCAAAGTCAGAGGATGCCTTTAATGATAAAACTAACATTTTGTAAACGTCAAGTTTTGTATTACTGATATTTTTACTTCATGCCACTTTTCTGTCATACCGTTCCAGAAGGAATGCACCAAAAGACAGATAACATAGAATAGCAAAAGAAGAAAAGAATGTTGTAAGCCTTTTTGTGGTTGCCATTGCTGTAACCCTCCTTTGTGTCCTGTGTAACAGGCAAATAGATGTATTTAGCAACTGCCATTAGCATCATTCCACACTATACTATTCCTAGAATATGACATCTACCTCTTAGTCTAAATACTAGTTATGAGATATTTGTATACATTTTAAATACTACTGAATCTTTGGTGTAGTCTTGAGAAGAGATCACTATTTTTTTTTTCTGTTAAAATTAGACAAAAAAAAGTGTTGCCTGGGTTCATAATTCTTGTCCTGTTCTTTACTAATTTTGGGATAGTTTGAGCTCTTACAGGGCATAGGGACACAGCCTCAGCTGGTACAAATCAGCTTCACTCTGTTGCCTTAAATGTGGGCCAATTTACACTGGCTGGGGATTCATCCCAAACAGCTTAAAAATAAACTGCTATAACACATCAATATTTAGTCAGCACTAGATAATGATGTGCAATCCAACTGCAACACAGTTCTTTCCAGTAAGGCATGCAGGTTTGAAGAGAAACTTTTAAAAGCACATGCAAGCTTTTAAACTAAATATGCAATACCAATACTGTTGAGATATTTTTACATGTCTCTTACTTATTTAAACATAATATTGCCAGGGCATGTTTACATTAAAAACACTCAATGCATGGGGAACAGGGAAGGACTATTGCAAACAGTAAGAGAAAATTAAATGGGTAGAACAGACTTTGATGTCAACAGAGCAGAGTAGAAACTCTTAACCAGAGTAGGACTTGCTATAAGGTTTCTCAGAGTGGACCTAGTACCTCCAAAGCAATTGTCTACTTGGCATTAGCAGAAGCCAGCACAGTTCCCTCTTGCTATTGATGAATCTAACCCAGCACTCTGCACTTATTTTAACTCAGGAGGAAATAAGGGTACAAACATGGTTTAACAGCACACTTCGTATCACTCCACATCCTCAGGATGCTTCAAGCTTTGTGAGCTTCCAGAAGCCCTTAAGGGAATTCTTCCAGCATCTAGGAATCATCTTGTTGCCAAGCCATGTTCATTTTCTTCAGCAATGTTTAATGTACTCACAACCAGACAGAAATGATGTGGAGCCAGTATGATGACTCTGCAGTGCTGGGGGCTTCCAGAGCCTCTCAGTAGATGGGAAATTCTTTGTGGCTTCTGTGTTTACTATAGATCTGCCCTCCATGTTGTGTGTCTTTAAGTCATTTATTCTCTGCTGGGCTAAAAGCAGCAGTCTAATTGGAAAGGAGGTAGGGAAAAAAAAAAAATAGTCTGTCCTCTAGAAGGAGCAGTCTATGTTACTATTAAACAAAAGTTCACGGATTTTTTTATTTTTTTATTTTTAAGATTTCAGGTGCAAAGCCAAGCCTGTTGGGGTCAGCACTTCAGCACTTTCCCTGTGTTCAGGGTCAAGCCAGCACTGTTTCATGTGTGAGCTCTGATCTCACATTTCAGCACAAACTACAGACAGCCTTACCCTGCCCTTATGCATTAGTACTGAAAATCACCGATGTTATTTTCTTCTAAACATATTCATTTTCTTAGTCTTCAATGAAAATATTGAAGCATTTTCATAACAGGTTCAAAAGGAGGGGTTTTAAAGTAATAACTTATAAAGAAAATAATGATGATGTTCATCAACTGTTTATGTTGATTATGAAGGAAAATCTTCAGTTGCTGGACTAAACTCTTTATCACTTCCTCTTTCTGTCCTTTCTATGCATGTTGATTAATGTCAGTAAATATACAGTTGCACACGTCCTTTTTCAGTGAAAGCAGATTTGCTTATACCCCTGTGTGGCTTCCATAGAAATATGCAAATATGACCTACAGTCATCTGCTTCTACCTAAACAGTGAGCCAAGAGAGTGAACTCATGGATTACTGGATTCATATATGTCCCACATCCATACAAGTGGGCTACAGTACTCTTATTGATTGCAAAAGAACAAGGCTCAAATCCTTAATGCACAATTGAGTTGCAGTTTCACGCTTCCAACAGCATTATAAAGCAATCTTTGTGCACCCTTTGCTTTTAGCTGAGATATTTTATAACTACAAAATCCCTTCCGTTCAGCAGGAAGCTTTTTAGACTAAAGAATAAGGCATAATTTGTGAAAGGACTATAACAACTTCATCTATTAATAGTCAGTGTAAGCGTATTCTAGGAACTCCAGTGTAATCTGTTCTTAAACTGGCAGTTTACAGACTTTGGAAGGATGTAGTTGACTGGTTCAGAAATACAACCACTAACCCGCTATAAGAATCCATGGGAATTAAACATATTGCACTGATGATGAGACATGTTTACTTTTAATTTCCACATTAATAACTTTAAGCAGACAAAATGCATATTGTAATGTTAGGTACATGACACTTGCATGTTGCTATGCCTATATACTTACAAAGTATTCAATGTGTACTTAGTGGCGCTTAAAAAATGTCATGTACAATTCTTCTAAACATTCTTACAGGGTTCCCATTTGCACTTCATCTTTCAGAAAAGTCTTGTCAGAAAATTGTCTGATGAATATTATTGAAAAAAATAAAATTTCAATTTTAGTTATCTGTTGGACATTTCTGAATTGTCTATTCATTTAATATATTGCCTGGTTTTTGCCAGTTTGGCAGTGGAGTTGATTTAGACCAGTGGCTGTACATACAGACTGTTCACTGAGGAGATTTTGCTATTTCTAGTACAATGGTCTTAATCATATACTTATCTAAATAAGTATAATATTTTAAACAATTACCAAGAAAATAATCCATGAGACACTGGTATTTTGCAGTTAATTACAAATTCTATTATTTTATTTGACGTTCATGTACTATTGCTTTGTAGTTTCTTCTGACTAAGTAACAACTTGGGATGCTGTCCTTATTGGAGTAGAAATTCATCCATATGAAGAGGTCAAGTGCTGAAAAAAGCATTTAAGCCTGTGGGACTTAAATGGTGACTTAGCCATCTTGAAGGAGCTAGAAAATTCATGAAAGGTTTCCTACACCACTTATCATGCTTGAGTTGATGTTATAAAGGGCAAGAAGGCCACTGGTCTCAAAGGGAGAATGACAAGTGTCACAGGGAAGAGGGAATTCTGAGAGATCCATGTTTATAGTAAAAAAGCCAAGTCCCAGATGCAGAGAGACACTAACAGAGTTTGGTACCTCCGTGCAGAGGATATCCAAATGCTGTTGTGCATCTCTGGTACACATCTTTCCTATGACCTAAACTAGACATGCATTTGACAAATGTACAGCCCTGTTGAATTCAGCAGATTTGTTCTTACATGTGCTACTTCTTTTCAGAAAACCAAAATGTGTCCCCTTAAGCAACTTTTAATGTGCAGTAACATACTTTTAAAATCCAGCAGCAATGCAGATTTCCACAAGATCCTCAGTTACATGCCAATGATTAAGGGCAAAGCATATGGGAAATCTACGTTGTACCCAAGGAAAATGACACAGTCCAGTAAATGACACACACCACCACTGGATTTATAGTTTTCTGCATTCAGGCTGTAATTCTTTCACTGCTGTCCTGTTTTCTTTCATCAGCCAAAATTTTCCCCCAAGGTAATTGCACTTTGCTCTATGCTTTTCCCTGTCTGAGAATAGATTCTTACAGTGATCACCCTAACCTGGTATGTCTCTCACAAGATTCCTTTTGGAAAAAAAAAAAAGATTTCTGAATCTATAAATGCAGGTAAGGTATCTCTTCCATCAACTATCAACAAACTACCTGCCCTCCTCCATCTATGTTAATAAAATATAAATCCCTTTTTGTCAGGGTTTTTGAGTTCATTTGGGTTAGCTGGGGGTGTGTGTGTGTGTGTGTGTTTGTTTGGTTTGGGTTGTTTTGGTTTTGGTTTTGGTTTTTTTTGCAGAAGGAATGCTGTAAGGGGAAGCAAACATATGTTTTCTTTTGAACTGAAAAGGCTGCTTGAAATTATGTTCAATACTGAGAATAATTTCATTGAATACAGAGTCTGTACCAGACTGTCATGGCATTATACACTGATGTGAAAAAGAGTCTACTTACCCCTTTTAATAGTCATCAGACACCTCTATGAAGATATACACACTTTTGAAAAAGTACTGTTAAAGAGCAACACTTAGCCAGGCTCTGTTGGTAAGTGTAAGCTAAAGGTAAGTGCAATTAGTGGAATTCAGAAACAATCAAGTGGGGATAATTAAGATGATTCCTTGCTTGTCAAAAGAGTCATAGCAGGTTGCCTTCTGGTTCTGCTTCAAACACTTGGTAACATCTTAAGCCATGGGAGGGCACATTTGATTAGCTCTGGGCTACTTACTTCCCTTAGCTCTTGCTCCTGCTGAGTTTGTAGCAATAGCTTCACTGCTGCTCAGGACTAAGAAGCTGGGGCCTTATTGATTCTGCAAGCTGAAGACAGAGGATGTTTTTAGGCAAGCCAGATAGATTTTTTAGAAAGCAGCTGTGGAAATTTCTGTGGAAATTTACAGGAAATTAGCACTAATGTCAGCTGGTAAGGATAGTAACCATCCTTGCTTGGTGTATTGTAGGGGGGAGTGCATCCTCTGGGTTGTGCCAGCTGGCTGGATGAAAGAGGAAGGGAGCAGAGAGAGAAGGCAAAGCTGTGCATGTGCCAGGAAAATGGGAGACAGGTTTGTTTCTCTCTAGGTTTAGGACTGGAGAAAAGTCTATTACTCTTCAGTCTGTACTCACTTAGAGCTTCAGCTAAAAGGGATCCAAAGAGAAACTGGTCCAACCAGCAGAATCACAAAGCTATTGAACAGAAAGAAACATACTCCAAAACACTGATGCCAACACCTGGCAAACAGGCAGTGCTTCCCATTTCATGGCCTTTGTGCTGGTTGAACTTACAGAGAGGTAGGAAAGGAAAGGGAAGGAAAGGGAAGGAAAGGGAAGGAAAGGGAAGGAAAGGAAAGGAAAGGAAAGGAAAGGAAAGGAAAGGAAAGGAAAGGAAAGGAAAGGAAAGGAAAGGAAAGGAA
>JAOEGS010001005.1:0-30225 GCA_025447755.1 Corythornis vintsioides | reverse complement strand
AAAGGAAAGGAAAGGAAAGGAAAGGAAAGGAAAGGAAAGGAAAGGAAAGGAAAGGAAAGGAAAGGAAAGGAAAAAGAGGGAAAAAAGGAAAAAGAGGGAAAAAAGGAAAAAGAGGGAAAAAAGGAAAAAGAGGGAAAAAAGGAAAAGAAAGGGAAAAAAAGGAAAAGGAAAAAATGGAAAGGAAAAAAAAGGAAAGAAAGAAAGGAGAAAAAAGGAAAGGAAAAAAGGGAAAAGAAAGGAAAAAAAAGGAAAAAAGGAAAAGAAGGAAAAAAAGGAAAAAAAGAAAAAAGGAAAGGAAATCAGAATTTTGACTTTGACAGATGAAGTTGGACAGAAAGCACAAATAATTGAAATGGAAAAAATACCTCTTACAAGGGCTTTTAGCTCTGTATCAGAGCATTATTCATCTCTGTCTCAGGACAAAGAAAATATTTCATATCATTCTGTAATTTTCCCAGTGCATTTTCACTCTTTCTGGAGCAGCTAATGCTAACCTCAGAGACAAAAGTGCATATACCATGATGTGATCCAGTTAAAGTACATCATTATATTGCACTCGCTAACATAGTATGAGATTACCCTCCAGAACAGCAGTAAGCAACATGACTTAGGAGCTGTCATATTTATTTTTTCATCCACTCCCCACAGAGGAGTGTGTGGGCAATGAGGCATTGTAGTTTATTTATTAATTTATTTATTTTCATATTTCCCCTATGTTTATGTAAGAAGTTTAAATTAAGAAAGCAGTTTGTACTTGGAGAAGAAACCAGTATAGTTTGTGATGGTCCCTTCTTCCTTTGAGATTCAGCGCTCCACTTTTAGAAGTAAAACCTTTGGTGTGATAGAGGAAGAAAGTTATTGATGATGGTCTACATTTATGAGCTCTAGAGAGCCTTTCAGCTACACTTAAATATGACCTTTAAAACAAAGTCCAAGACCTAAATTTCAAGAACTGTAAGAAGCCAGTGTTGGCTGTGGGGAGCAAGCTGATCTTGCTTGTTACTGAGAAGATGCATCCAAATTTTGCATGCCTTTGAGAGTGAGTGGGGACATTTTAAGTGGCCAGCCATATTGCACAGCTGTAGCCCACCTGAGAGGTGACATAGATTAATTGCTGCCACCACTTTCAAATTAATTTGCTGCCTAAAGCTGTAAAAAACAATGGTCATGGCTGCTGCTGTAGGAAAAGGTAGCATTGCTACTCCTGTTGGGAAAGTGGTAGTGCCACTGTGTCAGTTTAGGGCCTGTTTCTGACATTTCTCAGGGGCAGACTGAAGCCTAGATGTTAATTACCTGGACATAATTGAGACTGGTGACTTTTTCACATAGCTAGCATGTGATTGCAGTGCATCTGACTAACCAGCCTCCTGTCTGCATGGGGAAAGAGAAGCTGATGTAGGAGAAGATTAATCTTGTGGGACTGAATGGCTGCAAGATGGAGGTATGGTTTCCCATAACTACTTGTTAGGTGTCTCATGCCAGAAAAGCTGATGTCAGCACCTTCCCCTTTTACAACAACCTTTCTGCAGCACATGAAAGCCTCTTTGAGAATTAAGTTATTTCACAGAGTAGAAGAGATGAGGGTCACTAGGCCATTAACAGAAAGTCTCATTTACACATCGTAAGCTTCTTTTCTTACAGGTGGTTGAGGAAGTGTAGGAAATCTGCTTACAGTTAATATCACAGGTCACTGACACATGAATGTACAGTCTTCTTATGGTTCTTTATTAAATTAGCAGTGGGCTATAATTTAGGGTTTCTATTTTTCTAGTAGTATGAGCTCATAAACACACAGGCACAGATACACAGAAACACATACACAGATAAGCACAACACTTGGTGTATTTTTCTGTGCTGCCTTCTTATACCAGTAGATATTTTCTACTTGCTCCATTATTTCAGGCTCCTGATTTTACATCTGTCTTGGTCTCTCAAAGCACAGCTTTCCTTTTTTAATGTTTATTTTATGCCTGTACAACTTTCTATGTTGAGCTGTGGCATAGGTAAGCTAACTCTAGGTTTATTCATTGATCACCACTTTTGGTTGGAAGTTTTTCACCAGGAGGCATATTCTGGCTTTCCCAAGGAAGCCCTAATATATAAAAAGAGGGGTAAAGAGAAACATTTAAATTTTCCCACTGTAGCCAGTAGAGCTAGGTCACATTCACTGAAGTAGGAGAGAGATTCAACATAGGTTCCTGAAGCTGCCAATCACTGCACCTAGGATGGGAAGGAAGCTGTTGGTTATGTTGCAGCTTTCTGGCTCTTCTTCAGCTTGGCTGAACGTATGTCAACAGAAGCAACAGATCAGGGCATTATTTGACCACCAAATCACATACTTTTCTCTGCCAACATCATTCTTTATTTCTTTCAGAGTGTCAGGGAAATAGCATGGCATGTTTCAGTGCCCCTGCGGTCTTGAATTTACGTTTTCTTTCAGGAAATTAATCATGATGGTCCTGTCTTGGCTCTAAGGCAAAAACACACAATATGGTATTTCCCTTTAATTCAAAAAGCTAACAAATAACTGCTGCGGTAAGGATCTGGGAATAAAGGAAAGAGAATTATATAGGCTGTGTGGGGTGGAGAAAAACAAGAAATACAATAATAGTGAGAAAAATGAAAGTGTTGGGAAGAGGAAATGCTGCAATGCCTTGCCCAGTACAGCGAGGCTCACAATTAAAACAGTGTTGACGTTCACAATTAAAGAAGGGAAACATTGCTAAAGATTCAGATAAGATTGACAAAACTGTTAAGGGCTCAGGGAGGGAATGAAATAAATTTCAAAGCAAAGGCAAAGAGAGGAAAAAGCCTCTGAAAGAAGGCAATGGCAGACTGACAGTGTCACTTGGTGCCACTGATATGCCTTGAAGTCCCCAGAGCTGGGACTGAGGAGTCATAGCATCAGCTTCCTGACAGAAAAGGCTTCCACTGTCACTCACAGGTGGCCTTCGAACTAAGCAAAGGGTACTGCTAAAAACACACACTGAATTCCAGAGTCCAGGAAAGAGCAGGTCACTTACAGGCAACACCTTCAGCATAAAATATGTAGCATGACAATAAAGGAGGTGGCAATTGCTTGAGGTTCCTGTAACATCAAGAGACCCCCTCCCCATACCTAGTGGGAAGTGATGACACTGCCTAAACCATTCCATTCTTTTTGGGGAAAAGTACACAGTCAGCTTCAATTGGAATGAACATATTTGTTATAAATATTTACATCTGCATAATTCCCCTCCCTAACCATACTGGAGACATAAGGAACTCAGCAGCAATTGCTTCAGGCCAATGCTCTGCTTCAGCTATCACAAGAAAATGGCAAGTGCAGTCATAGCCTTTGTCACCAGCTGCCACCCACTTATTCAGGCACTTGCCAAGAAAGACAGACGGTTGCTCGCTGACAGTGGCAGAGGCATTCTCACATCTTTATAGCTAAAAGGAACACTAAACCTCCTCTGTTAAATTTGTGCTGAAAGAGACTAAACCTTGGTGCCCTATAATATTCTGAAGAGACAAAACTTGGAAATCTCTCAGGCACATTCATACATACCTCGGGCAGGAATTTCCTTCCCAGAAATAATCTCCTTTATAACAAGGCAATTAAATTTGTTAGAACTAACCAAAAGAAAGGGGTGATGACCATTTTCAGAGTTTCATGAGCCACAGAGTTCACTGTACAAGTCATGAAATTCTCTTGTAAGCGGAAATTAAGTATTTTGCCGAAACTGGGATCATTATATGTAAATATAAAGGAAAGGCCTTGCTGCCCTATATCCCTAACAACTAAGCTAGTTTGTGGATTGATTTATTTTGTCTAATAATCAACATTGATTTGGAGGCATCATATATGTATGAAAAAAGGTGAAACAGAACCAGAGAAATAAGACTGAATTATACTAAAGCTAGATCAGTTTCTAGGCTTCTGCAGAATTACTCTTAATTAATCTGGATATAAGTATTAATAGAATGAATTATTTTTTTGGTGAATGTAGTGTCATCCTGGGGCAAGAAAATGAGAAAGTTTAGTTCAGGTGCTTTTTTTTTTTTTTTATTTTCATTTTGAAGGAGTTTTTATGTCAAAGTTTTCATTAGGCAGCATCAGAGATGCCCCCAAAAAAGGTATGAAGTCTTACAGTTCTGCTGGCTCTACCCCACACCTAATCTATCCTCAGAAAAAAATCAGTAGCATGATAATGCACAAACCTCCTCCAAGAAGCAGAGAGAGCTGATATACAGCTTGTTTCTAAGCTAATGCATGGAAATGAAGAGTGGGAGGATATTGGGAAGGATGAGTATCTAGCACAGTCATACACTGGTAGTGAATTGTCCATGTTTCAAGTAAGAAAATTTGCAATTACAGCTAGGAAAAAAAAAGAAAAGCAAAACACACACACACAAAACCAAAACCCCCCAAGAACCCAACAAAACTGAAAATAATGGAGGGACTGGGTATTTGCTTGTTTGTTTGTTTTCTCTGAAGGCCTATATATTTGCTGGAAGTCATGGGAAAGCAGGGGCGTTTTTGTGATACTCTACAGGCAGATTTGGCAAATATGACAGTGGGAAACCATGAGTAGATATTCCTAAGCGGTTGTTATGTGAGTGAATTGTGGCCTGCCTGGGAAGATCTGGGAATTATAAAATTCACTGGGCACAGCTGCATTCAGTAGCTGTGCTAAACTCCAAGAAATGCCAATGACTGATTTCTAAAGAATGCAGAGCCTGGTGCAGTGTGACTAACCCACATCCCCTTGCTTCTTGCCAGCCAAACAGCCACTCTAAAGTTCAGTGCTATGAAAAGAGTAACTGCTAATACAGAACTAGCACCAAGAACCAGCTAAATCGTGTACAATGGACTAATCTAACAGCTTCATCTGGCTGATACAGGGTTAAAGCAGCACTTCCTTGGTGGAAGAACAGGTTTTAAACTGAAAGCAGAAGTGTCTCTCCAAGACTCCTGTGCAAAAATTCCCTTTGCAAATCAGCTATCACCAAGAGACTTTCCCCTTCCCATAAGCTGATAAAAAATACTTATGAAAGCATAAAAAAAATAATCTTGAGGGCATCCCTTAGCTTCTTGATACTCTCCATTCTTTCCTAAATTTATTTGTGCCAGTTAGCATTTTTTAGGAAAGATCTAATATGAGGACAGGCTGAAGGAGCTGGGGTTGTTCAGCCTGGAGAAGAGGAGGCTCTGGGGAGACCTTAGAGCCACCTGCCAGTGCCTGAAGGGGGCTACAGGAAGGCTGGAGAGGGGCTGTTTACAAGGGCCTCTAGTGAAAGGATGAGGGGTAATGGGTTTAAATTAGACAAGGGTAGATTTAAACTGGATATCAGGAAGAAGTTCTTTACCTTGAGGTTGGTGGATCAGTGGAATAGGCTCCCCAGGGAGGTGGTTGAGGCCCCATCCCTGGAGATATTCAAGATGGGGTTGGCCAAGGCTCTGAGCAGCCTGGTCTAGTTGAGGGTGTCCCTGCTCCCTGCAGGGGGGCTGCACTAGATGCCCTTTGGAGGCCCCTTCCAACCCTAGTCATTCTATGATATCAAAAAAATTAGAAAACTGGTGAGAAAAAGGTGCTTAAATAACATTCAAAGTTTTCTTTGGATTTGTTAGTTTGTGTTTTAACACAAACACAATCTTGAAGTACATGGTTTCTTACCTCTTCCTAGTATAATGAATTAGAAAGTCTATGCACAGAGACGAAATGCATATTGCAAAACAGCCCCTCAGATGAGATTTGAGCAGTGATGAATGAGGCCAAGGATTACCTCACTAATGTGCCTGTGCCTCTTGTTCACCAGAA
The DNA here is from genome assembly GCA_025447755.1 of Corythornis vintsioides. Lineage (NCBI taxonomy): Eukaryota > Metazoa > Chordata > Aves > Coraciiformes > Alcedinidae > Corythornis > Corythornis vintsioides. The sequence goes on along the minus strand of JAOEGS010001005.1, from coordinate 24,421 downwards.
GTCCCATAGCAGCATGGCTAGAGAATACAGATCTATATTCAATCTTATCTCAGAATATATTTGAGAGATACATACTGATATCTCTAAATATATTTATTCAAATCCCTGGGCATCTTTGAAAAATCCTTTTGTTGCTGGCTCTTTGTGTGCAAAAACATTTTGGGGTCATCTTGTTTGGGTGAGGAGGAGTTAACTTTAGGGGGTGTTTTATTTCCCAAAGCCCTTTAACCAATGGGAGCAAAAGCAGTATCATATTTACTGTATCATATTTACTGGGTTTTGGGGTTTTGAGCAAGTGTGCTGTACATTCCATATATGAAATGAAGGTAATACTTAAGGAACTCTTTTAAAATGTACTTTAAAACTCATTGTGTTAAAATTTAGCCTTTGCTTCTTACTAATATGTTTGTTTAACACCTGTTATACATCCCATTAGATTTGCAGTTGTGTTAGTTGGTAGCAAGAAATCAAATGCCTGTGACAACCACTGAAGTAGAAAGAAGCTGAATTCAGCGGGATCAGTGTATTTGCTAATAATCCCAGTTCAGATATCTGACAGAATTGGAACTGCAGTACCCAGTGTGGAAATAAGCAGGTAATTCTGAATCCTGATACTGGAAGAAGCATGTCCTCTACAGGACAACTTTTATCCTGCTGTCATATCTACTGCATCTTTAGCAATCTGAAGCAAAACAACTTTGGAAGCAGATGGGTTGTGTGATAGTCAGATGTATCAATGGGGTGAGCCAAGAGAATAGGAGGGCATAATTAAGGTTTTGCTTTAGTGCAGGAGTTTTAATAGCACAGATATTGTCCCTGGTATTTGTTTCAAATAGAAATCAATGACTTACAGGGAACTGACAGTAGTGACAGGTACTGAAGTGGCAATAACTACTGGACACTTTCCTGTAACTTCACTATCTTTTTAAATGGCTTGTATAGTCTGGGTATAGTGCAATGCAACCCTCTTTGCCCATCCATGAAAAATACATTAATATATGAGTTAATTAATTGTAATACTAATGATTTTTAAGACATCGCCTTGATAGTAATATACAACCTGGTTGCACACAGGTTGTGTTCCTGGACACACCAATTTCCCTGGTTTTTCACTTTAGCTGTTATTTATTTCGAAATAGTTAAATTATTTTTTCCTGCTCTGTCCATGTCTCTTATATGGACTAAACATTAAGTACTAGAAGACATGGGAGTATAACAATAGATCTTTATTGCAGCTACTGCTGACTTGTTGATGCAAGGTTTCTAATTCTATCAGACTCTTAGACTAAAACTAGTGCTTCAGCTTGTATGGGTAGTTCAAAAGACTGCAAATGCAAAGTTTACAGAAGTGTGTGACAGTGATATATTTGCTAGTAGCAAATTAGTCCAAGTAAGTTGTAAAGCTCACACTGACATATATATTTCTTAGTAGGTTTCAAACTGTCTCCTCCAGGCAGTGATTAATTTCATTAGACATTCTTAAAGTTAAGAAAGAAAGAGTAATAAGGTAGTCTGTCAATCACAAAGTCAAGAACAAAAAAAAAATATATCTCAGATTAAGTAATATTTCCATAGTGTGAACTTGATTCTCATCTGACTGACATGAAGATTTAATTTTAGCACTAAGAGCTGAAAGAACAATCTGATGTATTTATCTCAAAAGATCTTCAAAATGGATATTATGTAGCAATGTATTTTAAACTTACCTGTTCCCAAATAATATGAAATGCCAATAAAAATGGTAAAATTATGTGGTCATTGTAAAATACCACTGCCTAGTTAATATGCAAATGTATGCACATTGTGCATTAAAGAGTATCCATAAGTGAAATATTAAACTAGTAATTTACAGTTAGAATTCTGCAATGTTAGGGTCAAGTTATAAAGCAAATTGATATATTCATCACAAAGACAGATTGTATCTGAGAAGGTAACTTCCAGCCTAAGTACTTAATAACAGAAAACATCATTAGGTCTTTTCCAACCTAAATGGTTCTATGATTGTTTGATTAAGAAGGCCCTATTGGCTAAGGACAATATGGCTTTTGTTAATCCTTGATGATTAACAATGTGATTTGGTTTTTTTCCCCTGATGAATCCAGCACAGATTTGAATTCCCAAAAGAAACTTGACCTACTGATAGCAGTGATATTTTTAAACAGAAGCAGGTGCAATTAATAGTTTGGGCACCATTTCTCTTCTCTCTTAACACCCAGTCCTCCTTTTTCTTCACTCAGGCTTTGCCCATCAGTTGATACTTTAGTTGATTAACTTACCTGATAAACATGGATGGCTTTGCCTTTGCCATGGTGTTGTCTAGCACCTGTCCATCATTGGCCTGAACTTTTACCCTTTTCACTGATTCTTTAGCAGGTGTGGGAAGGGAGGGGAAGTGGAGGAGAGGCAGTTGTTTATTTCTGACCTCTTTTCTCAATCCCCTCTTCTTCAAGGGCTGTTTGCTACAGCTTTCTACAACATGAAGAGCCTGACCTCTTTCCTGTGGCTTTTTTTGCTTTTTTATCATGTTGGATCTTTGAGGTGTAGGTTTTTTGGTTTTGGTGGGGTTTTTTTTTATGTTTGTTCTGTTGTTTTTTCCTTTCAGTTTCTTTTTACTCTTCGCCTTCTTGACTAATGGGCTTTTGCCCCACTTCCAGCTCTCTCTAATAGCACATCTGAAGACAGACAACAGCAGCTGAGCAGAAAGACAGTGAGTATAAATAACCTGTGCTCAGCACAGCATCCATATTTTCCTCAGAGATTATAGCTTTTATTTTCCCAAGAGGCCTGTGATAAAGGGTGGGTGGTGGTTTTGTATCACAGAGAGGAATCTCAGTGAAAAAAGAGGGACTCATAGAGGGGTTTAAGAATTAAGGTTACTTTTTTTTTTTTTTTTTAATATCTAACCTTTAGTGTGTACCTGCCAGTGCAGAGTCCAGAGCTCTGCATTAAGTGTCTGTGGTTGGATCAGAGTGCTTAGGACATGGAGCCTCAGCCTTATCCCACTGCAAACAGATACATTTAAAATTGATGTGGCATGTTAGCAGGAAATGCTTACAAAAGGGATAGCTGAACTTCCCCCCTTCTCTGGAGCTTTGCCAAATTAAAGGAGCCTGTATTGAAACAGTTATTCAGTTGGGGTCAGTACTGGAAGCTTTTACTGGACTCTCTTTCAGAAATAGGTCAAATGTCAAATTTACCAGGTAGGGTAATGGGTTTGTATGGTCCCAAGTTGTCAGTGTATATAGCTTTGGCATGAGTGCTCTCCTCTAAAGTGATCTGGCTGCAGGGGTATCCATGGTTGCTTCAGCGTTTGTTTATCACCACTGACAACTCTTGGACGAATAAGTTTACAACTTTATTGGGTCAATGATGATGAGAGTGATTCTTGAGGTTAACAGCCAGGGACCTAACCCATTCTTCTGCAAAGTTGAATCACCTGACAAAGGAGGGGGAAACACCTTCTCCTTATCCTCCATAGCACTGCTTTTGTTTTAGATATGTGGTAGCTGTGCAGGTGCTGGGACTTCAATTACACTGACTGCCCTTTTCCCAGATCTGAAGCAAAATGGGATCTCCACTACAGCAGTGACTTCTTCATCCATTTAGACCTATGTAAAATATGAAGGCACTGTTGGTGCCATTTTCTGACTTTTGAGACAAAAAAGAGCTCTGTCACTGGTTCTCCAACTCAGCAAAATCAAGGCCATCTGTTCTCTTGCCATCAGATGACTGTCTTGGTGGTGAATAGCTTAAGGGTGACCAGAGCACTTCTCACACAGGAAACACACCAGCCTGCAGGGTTCTATATGCCCTGATCAGACAGCTGTGATGTTCCACTTGGCACTGCTCACTTAGGAGTTACCACTAGCAGCAGCATCAACTTAGGAATTGGCTCAAGAAAGGGGCTATACTTTATACATTATTTGCACCCTCATTCGAGCCTTTCTCATCACACTAAATCATTTTCAGTCATCCATGGATGGTTTCATAAGGGTTACAACACAAACCATTACATGTAGTCATTCTTTCAGTTTCTGTGTAGGTTTATAGCACAGTGGAAAAGAGCTAATAGAAATGCTGAACAGTTGAAGGAGAGTTGGGCTTTTTGCCACTTTCTCTCTATAGCTCCTCCAATGTCTCTCACTTCTGCTTTGCAATAACCCCTGCTACTCCCATTACACAAACCTTGATCAGAGGCTGTCAGTCATGGTTTCAGTGTGCCAAATGTGATGTTATGTTGTGCCAAATGTAGCCTGAACCGAGTGTTAGTTTGACTCGCTATAGAATCATTTTCTTCTGTGAGCCAAACAAGATTTAGTAAATAAATTAAAAAAAAAAAAAGGTGGGGGGTGGAGTGATTTTTAGACATGCCTGTTTTGTATGTTGGTCAAGTCTGTTGGCTTAGATCCCTACACATGTATTAAAAAGCAGCATATTTACAAGTCTTTGTTTTTACAGAAATGAACAGTGAGTAGTCTCAAATAATATAGGTGGAAAATAGCTTGAAAAGAGGATTTTTAATTTATTTTTTTTTTTAAGCACATGGATTTTGGGGTTGTCTGGAGCAATTTCACAGAAACAAGAGCAGATTAAAGGAGGTAATGACATGTTTGTAATTTCATTCCTAAGGCTCACAGTGTCCTTGCCTCAGTTTAGTTTTCAGCCTGGAGATAAATCAAGGGCTTCAATTTCCAAATCTGTCATAGAAGCTTCACAAATAAAAATGCTGACAAAAAATATCTGCTTTTAAATGGCTGCTACTTGCAAGCACTGACAACAAGCAGTGTATACATCTTTTACCTTACAGGGAAGAGAAGCAGTGTGTATTGCCATTAAAAATGAAGAGAAGAAAAGCAGAGCTCCTAAAGTTAAAGTAATCTAAAAGTATGACAACAATAAACCATTTACAGTCATGTTTTGAATGCTAGATGAAAATAGATTTCAGGTGGTGTATTAACAAAGCCTCACAGCCACCTGGCATAGAAAAAAAAAATGCATGTGGAGTTAGAATATGAAGTAGAGACACCATGTGGACAAGCAAAATTCCTTCCCACTCCCAGCTGCCCTCCCAGATGCTGTGACTGCTCCACATGTGCTCCACCATGCCCACAGAGAGTGCTTGTGCATGACTGGGGTGGAGTGGGAAAGAGGAACTGTGAAAACCAGTGCAGATTATGCTGGTTAATGCTGAATAATTTGCTGTATCTGTTAGCTGCAGGCTCTAGCTTTTGCAGGATATGAATTCCAATTAAAAGGCAGAGCTGGAGTAGTTGATAGTAATAGCTGAGCTAGGCCAGTTACTTTGCTGAAACTAGGGGTGACAGAGCTGAAATGACAGCTAGGAATGCTTCATCTGGCAGCACTGTAGAGTCCCTGTACTCCCAGGGACCCTGGCCATGGTCTCATGCAGCATCACCCCAGAGACTGATGTCTACTGGTCATACCTGTAGTCTCCTTGGGACTGAATTTAATACGAAGATTGTAGAGGTGTTTTGGGTTCTTGAATCCCTCCTATAGCCTTGCTGCCATTAGAGGCAGAATAGCATGAGTCAGGCCCTCTATGCTATGCCCAGGTTACCTAGCTTCATGAAAGATTTGACCTGCCCAAGCCTATAACCAGAGGATAATTGCATCCAAACTGTGGGGGTCTGGTCTGGGGGCAAGAGCTGAATCAATGTGGCAGAATAAATGAACCCACCCACAAAGCTCTTCATTCCCTGCTTATGTGTATTTGTGTGTACTTAGTGCCTTCCAGTCAGCTTGTGTCCTTAAGGATTTTGCCTGGGAAGTCCCAAAGAGAAATGTCTGTCAGTTCCCAGATGCAGGGAATAAAAAATATATGCTTTAAGCAGTTGAGGTGCCCTATGTAAATTTATTTCATGCACAAGCATGTCGTCTTTATAGTGGCCCCTAGTTTGCACATGCTGAGTGCAGGATCTGGAATGGCTGAAAATCCTATTCCAGTGGTGACCATCCTCATAGCCTACACAACAACTATCCACAGTCTGTCTGGGTCTGATCTTTAAGGCTGGTAAATGAGAATGTGTCAAGGAAAACTTGTATCTAATGTCACCCTACAGATGAGAAAGAACAGGGTATAAAAGAGGATTAATTGTCTAACTAAAATAATTTGAAATGCACGAGAACTGCTTGTGGGGGACAATACCTTTCTAGAGCACAGAACTTGTACATGGACTGCTGCCTTCTATCGATGGGGCTATAAAAGCTGTTCAAGACTGTGATTATCTTCATTGCTTCTGTCTTTTGTGAGCTGGTTGGATTAAAACCAGTCTGAAGAAGGTTGATGCTCTCATTTTGCTCTTAATTTATGCTTCAAGGTCAAGCAATCCCTGTGAACCTCACTATTCTAATTTTGTTTCTAGTTTTATCACAGTTGTAAAAGGAAGGGTTAGGAAAAGTTTTTACTTTAAGTAGAGGGCTTGCCACTTCAGAGCCATGGAGAGACAGAGCTCAGTAAGCAGCTATCTCTGAGGTTTTTATTTCAGGGAAAGTTTAGAAAAAGAATACTTTAATCTGTAGATCTGGAAAGTAATCTGTTGAATAAGGGCAAAAAGGGTTAGTATTTTTAGGACATATCATATGTTCAAAGGGCTGTGCACAGCGCTAATGCACAGCCATTAACAAATTGATCTTCAGCCTCTGTGCACAGTTAAGTAGGAAAGTTCTACAGATGGGAAGACTGAGACAAAAAGTCTTGCTCGAGGCTGCCCGGCGACAGAGCCGGCTTCAGAAGTCAGTATCTCCCGTCTGCCTGTGTCATTTCTCCAGACAGCACTGCCAAGCAGCAAAAAACTCAACCAGACACCCCTGCGAGGCTTAAAAAGAATGACCATGACATAAATATAACACTTAAAGCAAAAGGCAGTCCAAACAGTCTCGCTGCATTTTAAGTGCCAGGGTCTGCAGAGCAAAGCCGTTGATATTTTGGTAAAACTAACACCAAAGCCATTATATTTTATTATCAATATCAGATCATTGCCCATCTTGGTAATCACTGGACTGTGTGTTTGATAAAAGAATGTTTGAGAACAGCTAGGCTGTTATTATATATAATTGCTCTTTACAATGACTGGATACCTCTAGTGAAAATGAATCAGTGATCTCCACTGTAGCAGAATCTATTAAATAATTGGAGAGCATGGCTAGTATCTTTGATGTTGAAAGGAAGAAATTCAATAAGCAGTCTCATCAGGCTTTCTAACACAGCAGAAAAAAAGGGCTGCAGGCAGGAACATACCAACACTACAGGTCAGTGAAGGTTTATGGATTTGTGTGCCTTAGAAAGGAGGCAGAACCTAGCTGTACAGGACTGTTGAACCATTAGATACCTCAGGGGGTGTCAAAAGTATTGTTGTGTAGCCTTCTAAAAATATAAATGGTAGGGCCAGACATCAAATGTTTCTCCCCTCTCCAGACTTTATGAGAATATCGTGTGTCCTGAGGAGATGTCAGAACTGTGCTTCACCTGTTTTGCTACTTGACACTGGCATGTTGTCCTTAAAAGATTCATTTTCACATTTATTAACCCATTTCTACCTCACACACATCTTTCTATCAAAGAAGCGCCTGTTTGAATTAATAGCTTAGATGTATATAGTGGCCTTAATTACAAAAAAAGCATTCAGTTCCCTCTGCTAGATGGAAGACAGCTGGCAGGTTGTTAGTGCATTGCCCTGGGAAGAGAGTGCTTGCCTGAAGAAATCACACACACAAAAAAAAAAAAAAAATTCCTCTATCAAGAGGTACCCTGGGACTTTTAACATGACTATGGCTTTTACTGGCTCCTCTGAAAAAAAAGCTGCACACAGTACACCTCATGATGCACTCTTTATCTGGAAGGCTGGAAGAAGAAAAGGGATCAAGGGGCCTTGGAATCAAATTATACCTCCCTAATGTTCATACTAACATTTGTTCTGACATTAGGCTGTAGAAAGGATATTTGAAGAAACAATTGAGAAGATAGGGTTAGTGATTTCCTCTGTAAAGATGTACAGTAAAGGACAGCAAAGGACCTTTGAAGACAGATATCCAAATCCTCCTGATCCGCAGGCTATTTGTAGTGCTACTACCTGTTAATTTTCTCAATATGGCATTAAAATTCCTCTGGACAGCATTATGTACTATGCAGATCTATTATACAATGTTTGCAGTATGTCTTGAGCAGTCTACATTACTATTGTTCCATATCAGTCCATCTCACATCCATTATCTGTTTCAAAAGTCATAAATAATTTGAACTGTAAATTTTGAAGTAGTAAGATTTTAATTAGTTATCTTATTCAAATAATTCTTGCCTTTAGTGAGACACATCTCCTGTATAACATGATGATCTAAGCACTTCAAGGGCCATATGAATAGAAAATACCTTTTTTTTTTTTTAGTTCGTGTTAAACTTTTCAGGCAAAAATGTCTAGAAGAGAGACAGATTTGTAATAAGTAAGTTAATGCTTTTTTAGAAGTCTCAAATGAAGTTAGATTTCTGTGAAAACCTTTCTTTCGTAAAAGTCTTCTCTTCCTTGTCCACCTTTTTCAAGCTTTAGCAAATTAAATGGCAAAGTCATGCACAGATCAAAGAGAATGTTAAACCATAACTTTCTTGACTTGCTTTCTCTTTTAGGATCAGTAACTTTTCATCTCAGATGTAGTGTCTTGATTAGCTTTTTTTTTTCTTACCTCTATGCTATGCTACAGTATTTCTATTAAAATTGCTTTTCAGATTCATAACTCCTCAGTACAGCACAAAGTTGAAGCCTCCATGTTATACAAGTGCAGTTTTGCTTGGAGTACATGATTAAAAAGGGCAGATGATATAGGAAAACAAGCTAATTCCAAAGGCATATTGAACTTCAAATATTGATCCATGTTTTAGACACTTCTTAGTCCTTTGCATGCATTTTACACTGCAAGCCAGTGTAAAATGGTTTTCCTATCCATGAGATAGAAAGTCACTAAGCAAAAAATATTTGAATAGTTTCTTAGAGGTACCTTCTCTACAAACCCATGCTTTCTGTATTTCAGATGTAATTCTTATCAGCACTTCAGTGCAAAGACCATCAAGGTTTTAAATTGGCTCATTTTATGTTTATGAAGACTTTCTATATTTGAAAAAAAAAATGTCAATTAGAAAGCTTACTAGTGTATAGTGATACTTCAAAAGACATAGAGAAAGACATATTTTTCAGATAGTCAGGACACCTGGAGTGAATTCAGTTGAATATTTTGACACAGAGAAGTTCTATTAACTTCATATAATTAGCACCAAATAAAGAATTTTCTTTAATAAACAACATTTTCTTGCATTAAACAAGATTTAATTTTGTAGGGTTTTTTTTTGTTTGGTTGGGTTTTTTTCTCTGAAGACATCTATTTTATAGAGTTTGATTGTGTGCTCTAGTGTTGTAAATTTAATAGGCACCCCCCCATTTTGTTTGGAAAACAAGCATCTTGTTTTCCACAGTCTGAGTTCACTTGCCAAGCTTAGGTAAGTTGCTGTGGCCTTTGATTGTAATTTTTACTTTTCAGTTTATAGTAAAATTTTAAGGACGTTATCATATATGTGAGACTCTTCACTAAGAGTCACTGGTTTTGGTGGGTTTTTTTTATTCTTTATTTCATGTGCTTAAAAAAACCCCAAAACTAACTAAATAAAAATAAAAAAAAATCCAAAACAACAAAATAAAACATAGTAAACTAAAGCAGATGCACAACTCTGTAATGATAGCAGTCTGAAAACACAAGCTGACCTTGATGTACTTTCCAAGTGCCATGTTTCCTATGCCAGTGATGTCCATTGGAGTGGAAAACATGGAGCTGGAATATTATCCTGGTTCATGGGCAGTGTAACCTCAGCTGTTCCTCTAGGTGACATAAAGCCATAGTCGGGATGGGAAGAGCCTGGCCCCTTGAACAATTCAAGATAAAGTAGAGGCAACTTTAAGCCACAAGCAATTTAGAATCTGATTTTAGAAGAATATGATACACAGGATAAGAGTAAAATTATAAGACAGGGTGTGATACTGACAGCATTTATAGCACTACTGTCAATCTTAGTGAAATGTAGGTTATATGGAGGGATTTTAAGGAAGAGAATCTGAGTGCTTTGACAAGAGAAATGGATTTATTTTTTTTTATATATGAGAACTCTGCTTTGAGGAGGATAGCAAATTTAGAGATGGAACAGATAGTAAAAAGGGAGCTCTTTGAACAGTGGCATTATGCTGATGCTAATATCTGTAGTGTTTAAGAAATAATGAGCCTAATGACATAGGTAAATTCTTTTGAAAAATATTGCAGGTATACCTAGCAATATATTTTTTATAGTTAGCAGTTTCTATATCCTACTCTCTGCCCCAGAGTTTCCCTTAATTAGTTAGAGAATCAGCTATTGCCTGGAATGTTTGTGGAGTTTAAATAATAATAAATAAATAAGTTCATTATTTTTCTCTGCTTTAAAAAAAAAAAAGAGCAGAGTATGAAAATAAGTAAAGGCATTTTGAAATTTCTATCTTAGAACACGTGAAACACAGGACTGCAAAAAAAGTTTCATGCTCTTACTCATCCTCCACTGAATGACTGTATTTGCTGCTTTTACTGCTTAAATTCTCTCAGGGTGGGCTTGTAAATTAAGTAACAAGTTAGAAAACTACATTTTTATCGTATTCTTGTAAGAAAACACTGAACAGTTTTTTACTTCTTTATTTAAAAAGTCTCTTCCTCAGTTGCACTTACCAAGGGTCACTGTAAACACAAGTAATGTTACCCACAGCTGTGCACAAAATAGAAGTAGCCTAAGTGAGCTAGAAAATAATCTCTCCTGGTTAAGTTGGGTGGGGAATTCTTATGAGAGAAGGGTGGAGTTCTGGGAAGACAGCTTTGCAAGCCACAGTCATTTCTAAGGTGGCTGCACAGACACTTTTGTCTCATTGCATCTTTTTAGTACCTAATGCCTAGATCTCTATCCATTTGTTCAGGGAGAAACTTCATTCTTTTTGCACCCTTGTGTCCTCCAGCCCAAGTTTTGTATGTTTTGGTACTGATTCACAGTATCAAACCTTAATTATTTTTTTTTCATTTGGTAGGAATCTCTGATAGCTGAGAGTGAGTTAAAAAGGAGCAGCAGACACATATAAACTGAGAGTTTAAGACTCTAGTCCTGTTGAGGATTTCTGTTTGCATCAGAGCTCTCTGTAAACCTGTTCAGCTGTTTCTGGTAGACTGGTGCAAGGAGAAGAGAGGCCAAAGCTTTGCTGCTCAACTTAATGTGTGCTGCTGTTCTGCCCTTGTAAGTCAGTCATTATATCTTAATGGCACATAACAGCCAGAACTATTTTCAATTGTTCAGCTGTTTCTAATCCGGGTTAGAGGACTGCAGAGTGAGCCCAGGCAGTAGTAAACCTCCAAGGAATACAAATAACTTCAACAAGGCTGTTTCCTGCCTGAGTGTAGCAGCTAGTGCAGCACAAAGAGCTGACACTGAAAGCCTTGGATTCCTCCTAGACAGTGGGCTCCTTTAGGAGAAAAGGTGATGCAAACATGGCACATGCATCCTATTAATTAGGGAGGGATACAAAACTTCATTTCCAGAAAGAGCTATCAAGACAAAAAGTGGAAACCTATCTTGTTTTGAAGACAAACATTTCAGTTTTTCAATTTTCTTACAGTGATTTCTTAACGTCTTAGTGATTACACCTGATACTCACTGTGCACATACTAAGTTTTTACTCTGTCTTCAGATGTCATTCCTTATTAATTTCTCCTTGCAATTTGATACTGAAAAAATAAGTCTACTTTGATTTTTACATTTCAGCAGATTTTCTGGTTTTAAGCCTAGATGTTTTAGATATGGGTGAAATGTCTCTATGCAGGAATAAATATGGAGGGCAGTCAACAGTGTTTCTTTAAGAAGGCATGTTCTTGTGCCTTCTAGATCGAGAGATATTAAAAAAACTATATGTTTACATGTAAAACTTCTTAGTTTTTCTGACCTTAAAAGGGCTAAATCAAATATAATTAATATACCTGAAAAATTAAGCATATTCTCCTCTTCCTTACTTGTGAATTTATGGTATAGAGCCTAGGTGAATGGGTAGGGTTGCCTTCTTTCAAGTAGGGTGCACAGAGCCAGCTGTGCATTTCAGAAAATTCACAAGTTGGATATGCAGCTGCCTTTTACAAGCAGAAGGAAACCTCAGATCTGATTAACCCTTATGTTGAACACTGTTTATTTGTACATTTTTTTCCTACTTAACTCCAAATAACTGGTGTCTTGGGTTCAGCATACTCCCAACCAAGAGCCTAGGGATCAGGACACTTTTATGAGAAGCAACAGGGTTTTTGTTTTATTGTTGAAAGGAAGGTGTGGAAGCATTTCTTTTATTTTACCAACTAGTCTAATGCATCTTCTCCTCCTTTTTTCTAGTAAAGAAACGATTTCATGTTCAAACCCTTCTCTTTCCCTCTTAGCTGCCCCTGACCTCCTGGCACTGAGCAGGAACTTGGAGACTTTTATTTTTCTTATCATGTGTGTTCTTGCACGTGAAGTGCAACGCTCACTCGCCTTTTTCACAATGACCCATCCTCATGGTTCTCTCCCCTCCATTCAGGACCTGCAATGCTTATTTTCTTATGCATGAGTAGACAGCCTGGGTGATCTGTCTTTGCCCCAGGGTGGTGGCAAGATGGACCTGCAAAAGCAGGGCAAAGACTAGAGACACTTACTTTATGTATATATTTATATTTCATGCTTTGAATGATATATCTGACCTCACAAACTATTTTTTTTTCTGCCTATAAATGTTGTTCTTCTACACAACCAAACTTCTTTTGTTGTAGTTCTTGAGGCTTCATATATTTATGATGTCTTGAGGATAGCATTTTAAATCCTGATTATAAAAAACACCCCAAACCCCCAGACTTCTAGTAAAACAAGTAAAGCCTTAATAAAAAGTATTCCCTTCTTAACTTCTTTTTGAAGTTTACCTAGTTTAGTTTTATAGGAAGGAAATTAATAACAGGAATTTATTAAGTAAACATGCTGTTAAACCTCTACAGATTAAGAATATATCTGATGTTTACTGTGTTGACCAATTTGTTCTGGCAGCCGTAATTCTGAGGTTGTGAGGTATTTTGGCTTTACCCTTTTGAGAAAAGCCAGGGCATAAAGGCTTACTTCTTGTGTATGGTCAGTAAATATCAATTAAAATTATTCTTCAAGATTTTTGACATTTGTTGTAAACCCTTAGCAGCCAGATTGACCTGAAAAGCTATAATAGCTCCTGAGCAACTGCTAAATTCCATTGTATCTATGAACTTTGAACTAAACAAAACTTGACTGTTAGACTGTAGTTTGCTTCAAAGAAGCCATCATGGGCTATTGGGTCAAAAACGATCTTTTAAGAAAGGGGCCTCCATATAAATCCACAACACCTTGAAAGCAAAACTTCAAATGCTTTTTGAAGTGTAAACCCTTGAAGATGGAGCTCAGACTTAATATGTGTCTATAAAGCACTAAGCATATCTACAGGTGAGCAATCATCATCCACCCTGATGGCATATGAGTATACTGTTCTGAATAAGAGGAACTAGTCCCTCACCTCAAAGTTGTGTTGTAGACACTAATTAATGTCTAGACTGTATGAGCAGATTGGCCAAATCTGTACTTAAGTGATTCTGGAACCTAGGATTTTTCTTAGTCCACAAGACTGCTCTATTATGATAGTTTATGTGGTTTTCTGTTTGAAATATCTCACATTGCATCATAGATTTTTGTAGCAGCCTAGAAGAGTGGTATTTCTTTGTCATGAGTCTTCTGGAATAATAATTGTGTAAATAATCCAGATCCTGTAACGTCTCAGCTATGTGACTTCTGGAGTGAGCTGTGTCTCTAGATGGGCTTGGCCACTGTGATGGAAAGGCATAGTTAAATAGTAAAAACAACAAATAGCCAGTTGATCAGGCTCTAGTTTCTAAACTTGTTTCCTGGTCCTTTCTTAGTGAATGTTGGAGCCACAGCTATGTGTTTGTTTGTGCCACCTATCCTACCTGTACAGTAGCAGCAATAAACTTCCCTCCATTCTCACAGAATTTTTGTTTGTTTGCTTCTCTAAATTAGTGAGTGTCTGCTGTTATATCTTCTCCACACCTGGCCTATTGCATTTTGAGCCAGCTAATAAAATCCCAATTAAGGACTCTCTTGGGAAGGTGTAGGAAGGAAACAGCTGGCTGTGACAGATAGTGCTTTGTGTGCTTCTGAAAGGTGCTAAGCATTACAGAGGTACAAGGCTTGTATCGAAAAAAAAAACAAACAACCATCAACCAAAGTACAAACAAATAAAAAACACCAGCAAACCCACAACATTTTCACTAAATGCAAATGTAGAAAACAAAAACAAAAAAAGTGCTCAAGTGTTGCAACAGTCTTTTAGATGTATAAAAGAAGCCAGTATTGGGCCTCTTGGAAAACTGACTGCAGAGCTCTGTGCCATTCACTGTCATAATACCAGGAACCACATGCCAGTGCAGCAGTTGCAGACCTAAAGTTGTAGTATAGCTTATTTATGCATCAGATTCCCCACCCCTGCCCCACAACTTGGAAAAATGAGGGATTTCCTCTTTCTACTCTATTATCTGTCATTTTTGTCTGTCCTGGGATCAGCTGAGCAGACAAGTGTGTATGTGAGGGCAGTGAAGAAGTTTCTACTAACCTGGTGCATATCAGTAAATTACTTTGGCTGTCTTTGATTTAGATGCTTGAGCTGGCCTTTGTTTCCCCCTGCTATTTATGGTTTGTACCAACTATATGGAATGCACTCTCCATGCTTCACTGTTCTTCTGAAAAGGAACTTCTTGTTCAAGGTTGGAAGAGTTGTCCAAAAGATCACAAGTAAATTGCAGTGAACTAGTAGAAAAAAAAAAAAAAAGTAAGATTAAGAGTCTTAATTACCCACTCTAATTAATAACCATGGGGAAGTTTTCCCTGGCTACTTGCAGAGAAGATCTTCCCATAATGCTAATTGGTTATGAGTTTATGCATCTAGAGTTGCTCATCCTCGGACCTATAATGAGGTTGCATCTGTGTGTTGATGAAAAGTGGAGCAAGCACTTCCTTTTTTTAGTAGATCCACATAAAGCTGATGAATGGTGAGTGATTTGCTTATGAAAAATATCCTGAAGTATGACAACTGCCAAGCAAAACTTTCTCGAGTTCTTTGGAGAAATCTGAAGAGCAATGAATAAATGCTTTTGTTTATGACAATGTATTAAAAAAGGAAGCTGCTGAATACCGAGAACAATTTTCTTCTGAACATGTAGAGAGGAAACTGACAAATTCCAAATGGATTTTTTTTTTTAATGAGATGAGGAGAAAGCTGCAGCATAGATGGTCTGCCCTATGCTTATTAAAATTTATAGAGGAGATACTAATTGTTCACTTGCAGAAATTCAGTCAATGGGCCAAAGATGTTTGCATGATTATGAATATACTTGAACGTGTGGTGTTAGTTTACGTTGCTCGGTTAGTTAAAATATCTTGTCTAACTGATCATTTGCAAAGAGAAGGGATGCAACTGTTTTTGATCTTAGTTATGCAGAAATATTCTATAGGCACTTCACAAAAAATAACAACCCAATGTTTTATTAGCAGACCCTACTTGCTGCTTGGCTGAGTTAGAGCAGCATGAAAGCATGTGAACGTTAAGAGTTCCAAGCTGAATTACAGCAAAACAGCTGATTTATATTGGATTTGTGCAGCTTTGTTTAACTGATACTGTTAAGGGAGTTTGGGCATTGTGGGAGTGGGATAGGAAAAAAATAAAAAAACACCAGAAATGTTTAGAACTCTTCATCCCTGTGGGTTTGACACTGAAAAGTCCTGCATGAATCTCTGGTATTAAAAGCACTGAAGTCTATAGCAGAGATGTGTCAGATGAGAAATAAGCATTGCTAAAGATGAAAGGGCACGATAGGAAGTTGAGTCCTGCCTGCAGATCCCTTCTTGCCTTCATCCCTTGGAGCAGACTAGATTTGACTTCCCTGGTCCATGGTAGATCTGTGACTCTAGGGAAGGCATTAAGTGATTTAAGAGTTGAGGCTTATCCCTTTCTGGGTAACATTCAGTTCTTAATTCTGAGTTAGAAGCCTTTAGAAGTCTTTTTATTTTTTTTTGGTTGTTCACAACCTTTTCAGGACTATGGAGGAGGATATGGGTTTTATTTGCTCACTCTTTACTTTGTATTTTGGGAAGAATCTAGGGTGGGAGGCAGGGTCCTGATGTTAGCTATTACCTGGTTGCAGTTCCTTGTGTGGGCAGGATGTTTTTTGGAGAGGGTGTCAAGCTGTTTTGCCTCAGTGAGCAGCAGGGGTACCTGGAGGTAAATGGACTATGTAGGGGACAGAGAAAGAGGTGGTCAGAGGAAGAAAGCAAAATTAGGCCGGGAGGTTGCTGAGTGGAGCAGCACAGTTGTGCTAAGAACCCAGCCTAAGAGGATTCAGTGTGCAGGAGAAGTCAAGAATAATTTTATTTGCTATCTAGTCTCCCACTGACAGATCTGAGCTGTTAGAGCTAACATTTGGTCTGATAAAACATCGTGTTAGGGCTTGCTTTTAAGAAGAGGCATTAATACCTCAAAACACTGGTTAACTGAGGATAGCAGCAGAGAAGCATTTAAACTTTCATAGTTAGAAAAGACACATTTTTGGTTGGCTTTTTTTGTATTTGTTTGCTTGTTGTTTTTTAATTATGCTTGACTCATTTGCTAAATTTAATCAATTTCTGCTTTAGTTAAAGCTAATGGAAAACATGTGGATTCCTCTGTAGTGGGGCCTTCCAGGACCTTTTCTAAATATTCCAGCCATGCACAGGACTTTAGGAGAGAAGAAGAGTGAGAAAAGCTATACATTTATCTTTTAAAAGCAAAGGTGAATCTTGTCTCTGTTCTTGTGGCAGCTCTGCTTGATAACTCGGGATGATCCTGTTCCCAGAGCAAAGGATCACCATCACTTAGTTTCAGCCAGGGCTTGTATCCTCTTTATTTCAGATAGCTAATCATAATGTACCACCAGGAAAGGGCTATGTCTTGTGTTGTGGCTCAGCTGTCTGATGATAGAGCAGTGTCTACCATTCAAATGTAAAATCTGCAAGAACAATAGTTATAATAGCGTTTGATCACAATTTGGTCATAAGATATGGATTGTATAACTAAAACAGATCATAGCTTTGCTTTTCAGACACTCAGATGCTCTTGAATGTGCATTGTCTTGACATAATATCTTCATTTCTTTTTTTTTGCCTTGTTAAAATCTAGATCATTTATGCAAGGAATAGCCCACACCTCCCTCTGCCATCATAATGCAGACTTCAAAGTTCCCCCTAATATGTATTACAGAAAGGTCATACACTGCAGCTGTAGCCTTCTGTCACCAGTTTGCCATCCTAATGACCTGCATTGGTACATCATAGGCTAATTCATGAAGAGGGCTTGTAATCAGAGAGCTCTCTCTGAAGCCCTGAGTTAGGAAGGAAAGGGTCTGTGTCTTTCACTGGGACAGACATTTCTCCTAGCATGATCCAGACTGTACTTTGAGCTTCTTCTTTCCTACCCCTTCCTGCTGCAGCATGAGAGCCCTGAGTTGACATCTAAGAATATATACTAGGGTGACTTCTTTTAAAAAGAAAATGAGTGTGAATCTTCCTATCCTGCAAAATCCTGTGCTATCTTACAGTCCCCAGGGGCATCATCCTTCCCTAATTAGCACCCATTTCACTTCCTGTTTCCCTTTCATATATGCTGAAAAGGACATTTCTGTGCAAAGTTCTTATGCATAATTAAATTTCCAATGTTGGTTTAGAAGCTGACTTAAATTCTGAAGGCAAAATAGTTTCTTTTGCTTTGCCCCACCTATGAGGAGAATTTGAATTTCTTTTCTAAAAGAAACTGCATCCACCATATAGGGGTCACTCCTACTTTATTATTCTCCCATCCATGCCTGTGCAAAAGCACATAAAGAGAACTGTGTTAGGAGAAGCCTGTAATCCAAGTCCTATCACAAATTTTCAGAGAGTCTAGGCAGCTCCTGGTATTTGACCATTTATTTCCTTTATTCTTCCTCCTGAAATAACACTTAATGGATGCACCTGTCTGGTCATGCAGAGAAAATGAGGGCACTGCATGTAAGTTAAGTAATGACTTTCTGGCCCTAAATGTTTCCCCCAGCACTTTGGTCCCCAGCATGTACTGGTACATTTTTTTTGTCTCACTCTTTTGAAGCAAGATTCAATTTGATTCGCTCCAAAGTGTCAACTGCTGTGATTGCTTTATTACTCAGTCTTATGGCATTTACATCTTATCAGATTTTAAATTAACATATAAATCTACATAGTTAGAAATATAAGAAACATAATTTTAAATGTATCTAATCTCATTTTCAAAGTTAGATAAGAAACAATCAACACTTTAGAATGGAAGCAATACCCGTAAGCTGGAAAACGGTAACCTAACAAAATTATCTACACTAATCATCATTAACTATAATAATACTTGCAAAACAAAAAAATACCAATATAATTAATTGTAACACCTAGAGGGTGAAAAGAACCAGATAAAAAAAAAATCTCAGAATACATATTTGCTAATTTTATAACATGGTAATATGACAGTTTTCTAATTGTATATGCTAGTTTTGCTTAAGTTTTAGCAGAATAATTATAGTGTACTGCTTGTATTATAATCTAGTAGGTATGGTGTAACCTTTGTGAACTGAACTCCTTAAGTGGAGAAAATAAAAGTTAAGATAGCAGCAGTGCTTGGCTGGTAATATGTATACAATTAGCTTATGGTCAGCAAAAATAAAGCCTGCTGCAAGTACAGACCTGAGAGTAATGCTTTATTAATACATGGGAGAAAGATAGTTTGGAAGAAACTTTTCCTACCTTGAGGGGGAGCTTTGGCAAGAGTTGAAATGGGAATACTGTACTAAAGAAACAAATCAGGAAGGCTTGTTTTGAATTTCATTAGTTCTTTGAAAGCAAGCTCTCAAAAGTCCCATTACTGAGAAAGCATTCGGTCCGATTCCTTAGGCAAGAAAAGAAAACAGAGATAAACAGGCCTGAGGCAAGAATGGCCAAGATGTCAGAGAGTAAACTTGGCTTGGGCTCTGTAGACCTGGGTCTTAGAAGTTGAGTCTCTGAGGGTTAGGAGGTGCACCGACCAAAGCTGTGGTTGCCTAGTGAAAGCTTGACCTCCTGTGATCTGAGCAGCGTGTTTCACAGGTGGAGTTTCTGCGGCAGCAGCTGCCCGACGACATTGGCATTCTGCTGTCTTACCAGCTTGCTCGTAACGGTGGTGCTCGGGGAGCATTTCTAGCTGCTTTTCTATTAACTTCAGTTCTGAACACACTGTGAGGAAACTGCAGTGCTTCCTCGCCTGTTGTTGTGCTTTTGCTCAGGTTATTAAATATTCAGTGTCTGTCCTGGACTGCAAGCCTTCCTGTTGTTAAAAGGACTGTTCGACTACGTGAATAAGAATTGACATGAGTAATTGAAACGTAAAATAATGTGACTTGGCCCAACACATGTGAAATAAAAGATGAGTAGACTGAAAGGAATGAGACTTCTGAGGAGAGCTGGTAGTGCTGCCCATCAACTGGATGGATGGCTTTGTGCTAGAAAAGCCTGTCTTCACCTGCATATAACTTCTGACTTTGAGTCATACTGAAGGTTTCCAAGACCTGCATCTGCTTTATAGTGATTAATGTGTGGGTGTGTGTTTGAATTTACAAGTTTAAGGTGATATATGTTGTTCCTAAAAGGAAAAACACAGGGTTTTCCTCTGGGTGATTTAAATATGAGCGCCTCATTGTGAAGCTGCAGAGTCCCTGTGATGCAGATTTTACTCGAGGGAAATGACCAAATTCTGTAAATGATGCTCTAGAAAATATCAGATTTTGGTCAGATGGCTTCTTCTCGAGCCCCAGGAGATGAAGCTGCAGGAGACATTGCCAAGGCTTCCTGTTCCCTGTTGCCCACTGCCCTCACAGAGGTGCAGGCTTTGGAACACAGGGCCTTCGTCTGTCTTTTGGAGGTCTTTAAGTGTTGGCAGGGAGACAGCAGTCTCCCTGCATAGGAGGGGATCTGGACATGGGAATGTCAGGATCCCAGGGGTTTGTTTCATGGTTCCAGTGACTAGAGAGGCTGTGCTGGGCAAAACCACCTTGCTCTTGCCTTTTCTCCCACCTTCGCCTCCTGTAGCTGTGTGCCTCCCGTGACACAGTGTGCCCCATCATGCTGTATGGGGTATGAAATGCCACAAGGCCACTGACCACAGGGAGTGAGGAAAAAGGGAAGGGGATGACTGGGCATGCCTGACAGAAGCTGGCAGCCCTCATCCATCTCTACCCCTCTGTCATCTGTAAAGCTTATGGGCAGACCTTGTGCTCTGCTCTGCCAGCCACTATCAGACAGAGATCTCTTGCTGCTATCCCTGCTGGCCTAAATCTGTGCATGGCCAGGGGTTTCAGCAGGCTTCAGTGCAAGCTATGCTTTGAGTAAATGACATTACCAAACAACTCTAGGAGAATATTTGTAGGGGTGGTATGGTCATGCCTACAAAGATAATTAGGAAGAAAACCATCTTGTTCTCATTGCTGCAGAATGACACAAAGACCCCAGTGGCTGTACACTCATTTGGCTCTGTTGTTTATTGGGGCTGTGCTGGTTTGTCTGGGCAGATGAACTCATTCAAATGTAGATGGTGTCCAAAATTCAAATCACTAGTCTTATAAACAGATGGAAAGCATAGGTACTGATAGTGGGGAACACAGAATTTTTTTTTTTTAATTGCAAGATGTGAAAACCTATGCTTTGTGTTTTGCTACTTGTTTTGTTCGTGATTTCCCAGCACTTCCAAATCAAGTGTGTTTATCTGTTCTCTTTTCATGTTAAAATTTATCTCATAAAGACAAGCATAGATATCTTCAAATTTTATAGAGATTAATTCTAAGAAGTCTTATACTGTACTATTTTCCAAAATAAGGAGAATCTGTTGTTTGGGTTTTTTTCTTATTTCCCTTCCCCTCCCTCCCACACCTTACAGTATACAATTTTTTGTTTTACAACAATAATTCTGGCTGACTCCATCCATTATTCTTTTTTTCACTTATGCACTGTGTTTGACAATGCAAGCATACTACAAAGTGAACAGGAAGCAGGGCATGTACTTTGATGCTAGTTTTGCTTTTTGAAAAACTTAGAGAACATGAACTCAATCTGTCTAGCATGCAAAATTCAGTGCAGTATAGCTAAAAATGTGTATAAATTTTCTTCTGAAACCTAGTAGGCCTTATGAATTGCAAACTGGTCAGGCCAGTCTCTTTTCTCTAAATGTCAGAGTTGATTAAACATTCTTAGATGAAAAGTAAAACACAGGTATACATTGTCTAATTAAAAAAAATGCTATAGAAGTGATGATGTCAACACATTAAAGTAGCATAGTATCCTATTTTCAAATAAGTATCTGGCATGTCTACCATTTAGGACCTAATAAATATTTCATTCATATCTTGTTCACTATCTCTGTTACCTGATTTCATGAGTCATCAGGTTTGGTTTTGGTTTTTTTGGTTTGGGTTTTTTTTATGGTTTGTGGGTGTGGTGTGGGTCTCTTGTTTTATTTTGTTGGGGGTTTTTTTTGGGTGTGTATGTGTCTGTTTTTTTTGTGTTTTTCTTTTTTTTGTCTCCCTTTGACTAGTTCAGATGATCAGCCTCAGAATTTGAGAGGAAGAAAACTAGGAAATACATTGTTTTCGTTGATTCTATTTTGTATTATGACAGATTTTCTTTCTGGTATTAATTTTCCTTCTGACACCTTATCAGATTACTGCAACTTATTTTTAGCCTGGGAAACTGAATGAAAGTTGAAACTGGTGTATGAAGTAGGGCTGTTTTATTGATAGCAGATGAAAGAGGCTCTTGCTAAACTGTAAATAACGTAAGTTGCCTCCACTGCAAAGCCACTTTCTAGCCTATTAGTCCCCAGCCTATACTGTTCCCTGGGGTTACTCTGTCCTAGGCGCAGAAGTTTTTTTTTTTTGTCCTTGTTGAACCACTTGAGTTTTCCCGTTGACCCTTTCTCCCACACTGCCATGGTGGCAGCCCTGCCTTTGCTGCCACCTGGTACCATCCGCAAGCTGCCAGAGGGGTCAGTGCTCCCTGTTATCCAGCTCACAGGTTATTATATTGAACGCTATCAGCTTCACTATCACGTTGTCAGGGGGCAACTTCAGTGTTTTGAGACTTATTTCTTTCTCAGCCTGCGGCGCGGGGGTGCGGAGGGGGCGGCTGCTATCGGCCGGGGTGGTTTTGCTCTCGGTGCCCCGCGGCATGGGAGCGGATTGGGACGGAGCCGAGAGGGACCCGGGTTTGTCTGATGCAGTCCTGCACATGCCTCGCGGTGTTGAGGGGGTGAAAGGCGACCACTCTCTCGTCGTGTGCACAGCAAGGAGGCAGGAGGTGGTTTGCCTGCTGCAGTCCCTTGAGAGCCACCTCACAGAGTTCCAGCCGTGTCCTCATCCCTTCTCCCCAGCCTTCACCGGAGGGAGAGAGGGGCAGCACCTACGACCGTTCCTCATCCCCCTCCCTGTGCTTCCCTACCCCGCAGCCGCTGACTGCCAGCTCACCGCAGTGACTCAGAGCATCCCTGTCGGCCGTGTGGGTTTGTCTGACTTTCCTAGACTCCATTTTTTCCCATGCCCCAGGTGCCAGCCGCAGCTGTCTCTGTTCCTGGCTGCCTTTGTTTGTTTTGGTTTTGTTTGGGGTTTTTTTGTTTGGTTGGTTGGTTTGGGGTTGTGGTTTGTTTGGTTTTTTTTGTGGGGGTGGGTGTTTGCTTGTTCTTTATTCTGTTTTGCAGTTTAACTCATACACAAATATGTCCCTGGGGGACAATGAGGAGCAGGTTGAAAGCTTGTGGGTAAGGTTTAAGGGGAGACTAGTATGGCAGACATTGTAGTAGGTGTTTACTACAGGCCACCTGATCATGATAAGGAAGCTGATGAGTCCTTCTACAAGCAGCTGGAAGTAGCCTCGAAATCACAGGCTCAGGTTGTCATGGGGGACTTTAATTACCTGGAAATATGTTGGGAAAGTTGCACATCCAGACACTCTCAGTCCAGTAGGTTCCTCCAGAGCATTGATGAGAACTTCCTACATGCAGGTGTTGGAGGAGCTGACAAGGAGAGGAGTGATGCTGGACCTTGTACTGACCAACAAAGAGGGACTGGTTGAGGGTGTGAAGGCAGGAGGCACCTTTGGCTGTAGTGACCACGAGATGGTAGAATTTAGAATTGCAGGCAGCAGGCACAGGGCCACAAGCAGGATTGCTACCCTGGACTTCAGAAAAGCCAACCTTGGCCTCCTTAAGTAACTGTTTGGAAAAGTGCCATGGGACAGGGCCCTGGAAGGCAAGGGGGCCCAAGCAAGTTGGCTAATATTCAAATGCCATTTCTTCCAGGCTCAAGATCAGTGTATCCCAAAGAGCAGGAAATCTAGTAAGAGAGTTAAGAGACCTGCATGATTGAATAGGGAGTTTACTGGACAAACTTAAGCTAAAGAGGGAACTACATAAAATGTGGAAGGAGGTCCAGGCCACTTGGGAAGAATACAGGGAGGTTGTCAAAGGATGCAGGGATGCAACAAGGAAAGCTAAAGCTTCCCTTGAAATAAACCTAGTGAGGGTGGTCAAGGACAACAAGAAAAACTTCTACAAGTATGTTGGAGGCAAAAAGAAGCCTAAAGGCAGTGTGGTCCCACTGCTGGATGAAGTGGGTGCCCTGGTGACAGAGGACAGAGAGCAGGCTGATTTACTGAATGCCACCTTCGCCTCAGTCTTTACTACTAAGGTCAGCTACCAAGGAGTCCCAGGCCTCTAAGACCACAGAGGAATTCTGGAGGGAGGCAGGTTTTTTCCTCAGTTGAAGAGGCTTGGGTTAGAGACCAGTTGAGTAAACTGGACATCCACAAGTCTATGAGCCCTTATGGGATACACTCACAAGGGATGAGGGAGATGGCAGAGGTTATTGCCAGGCCACTCTCCATAATCTTTGAGAGGTCCTGGAGAAACAGAAGTGCCTGAGGACTGGAGAAAGGCCAATATTGTCCCAGTCTTCAAAAAGGGCAAAAAGGAGGATCTGGGTAACTACAGGTCCATCAGCCTCACCTTCATCCCTGGAAAGGTGATGGAACAGCTTGTCCTTGCTGCCATCTCTAGGCATGTGAAGGAAAGGAGGCTTATCACAAGTAGACAACATGGATTCCTTAAGAGCAAATCATGCTTGAATAATCTGATAGCCTTTTATGATGATACAAGTAGTTGGATAGATGAGGGGAGGGCAGTGGATGTGGTATTTCTTGACT